>JAQFVV010006807.1:0-192652 GCA_028023455.1 Epiperipatus broadwayi | reverse complement strand
ATCTTCCTATAAACTTAATTAGTATTGTAGACCTGAATTAAGTTTATAGTCCAATATCAGCAGGGTTTTGCATTAGAGTTAAAAATAATTATGCTTATTAAATGTGTATTACATTTAAATATTTTGTTTTAAATAAATTTCATTCTATTAATAAAAATTGCTTAACCTATTAGTCAAACATATATATACATCTAGCGTATATATATATGAGTTAATGCAAAATTCTGCTGAAATAAAATGCTTATTCTACTATAAAAAAATAATAATATACTGTTGTTAAAATTTTGTTAAAATATTTAGTATGATTTGATTTTGAGATAAGCCCACCAACATTTCTAAAAGAATGTATAGTTTTGATTAGTTAAGCCCATTCAAGTCAAATTAAAGATGGCCTTCTCTTTCTTTCTTTTTAATTAATAGAATTCAAACTTTAAAGAAAGAAATTTAGAGTAAAAAAGTCAAAGTAATTTTTAGAAAATGTTATTTTGAAACAAAGGAGCATGGGGAGGCTTATCAAGATCTCAGATCATACAAACAATAGAAGGTAGCTGACAAAGAGGGTATAAATAGAAGTGAGAACAAAAGACTAGATTATTCAAATTTTTCTTTTTGAAGGATTCAGATTATTCAGATTTTTCCTTTGGAAGAATTCAGTATTCAGATTTTTCTTTTTGAAGGATTCAGATTATTCAGATTTTCCCTTTGAAGGATTCAGATTTTCCTTTTGAAGGATTTAGTTGATTCAGATTTTGCTTTTGAGATTTGCTTCACATTTAGCTTGTGCTCCAAAAAGTTATACAACTGTCGTTTTCAAATCATGGAGAAGTTTGAACATGCTCCAGTTAAAAGCCATAGTATTTTGAAGGAAATGAATATGCTTGGCTAGGCAAATAAATAGCTTTGCCTATCGCCGAGGTTCCTGAATACCATCCAAAATGCCATAGTATCCACTCAATAGTCATCTGAACTCTGTGCCGTGTCTGGAGAACTTTTTGTGAAACCATACTACATATTTTCATTGTCCGGACAAATACCTGTCGACGGTCGGATCAAGCCACGAACGCCGTAGGGACATGACCAAGGAAATAGGATGGTAATCGTATCTCCTCTATTGAACTATTTCTTATGCTACCTTTTGTTCATATTTTTTTTTTAATTGCTTCATTGAAATTATATGTATTTGTTATGTAACCATTTTTATTAGACGAGTCTTAATTATATATATAGTGTGATCATCTATCTATATTTAACCTTTTTTTCCCCTTCGCTATTCTTCCTTACTAACCTGTGTAAATATTTAGTATTCCATTGCGGTTGAGTTAATAGTTAATTTTTGTTCATTTAAAATCTCTTTCCAATTTTATTTATGTTTGTTAATTAAATACGAGTCAGTTTCTTTTGTGTGCCAACTTGATCTCTTTGATAATGCCTCTTTTGTCCGCCATTACCTTTACGTATATCTGATTTAACTATATATGTTTTAAATAAATTTTAAACACTGTTTTTAGCGCAAAGCAATTAGAAATGCTTTGCGAAAGATTCTTTTTTTTTATCGTACTTTATCGAGAAGATCGAGTTGACAATTTTTAATAAAATTGGGAAGAAAAGAGTTAGACCGCAAATCTATTAATCTGTTTTTATTGTCTTATTAGTTTGTTTCATTAATTTAGGGGAATAGCGGAGGCCATTAAATCATTATTCATATTTTAAAGCCATCAATTAAACATATTATTTAACTATCAAAAGCTTGAGTTTCCTAATTTTATTATAATGCTTTATTTTACTTTTCAATGATCCAGGCACGCAAAACACATGTTTCTTAGTACTTTTATTGCACATTTAACTATTTAGCTTTTTAGGTGTTTCCGTCCATGCTTCTTTTCGCTGATGCTAAGCTTGGCCGGTTGAAAAATAATTTATGCATGGCTCAGATAGTGTTGTTTGTTCATGATCAGGCCTCGAGAATAGGCGAATGGGCAGAGGTCATAGTATTCTTGATTTAATATCTCGCGTATGAGTGGCCCCGAGGTACCTTCGCCTAGTATTCGAACTGGGTTAAGCCAACATACATCATCTGACTGTCACAGTAGATTTTTTTCTCCGTATTCTGTCGACCAACGTGGGCCGAATTTCATTTTTTTTATGGGAAGAATAGGAATAGGGTATTTGAAAATATAGGTAGACGTATAAGAATTTTTTTTTCTCCGTATTCTGGATGCCCATCATGTGTCTATTCGAAATTTACATACCCTGCAATGCCCTGTATAACATTTGTATGGGTCTATAATGTTTTTTACTTTCTTCTATTTTAAATTAATGAATAATATATATGTAGATTTTTTTTCCTGGGTTTGTACACACATATATATAATGTTTTTTTAAAAATAACACGAAATAATTGTTAGTTATACGTAAAATTTTTTGCTTCTAGTTGGTCGCAGTGGGATGTATGTCATTTTTTAAAAAAAAAAATTAGTACCCTGAGAAGTTAGTTTAGTTTAATATATTTATATAAAAATATATGTATACTTTTTCTCCGTATTCTAAGTTTGTTTCCTAATGTGAGCCAAATGTCATTTTTTTAAATTAATTAACAAGTTAAATGTGTCTATAAGGTAAAAAAAAAATTTTCCCCGAGTTTTAAATTGCTAAAATGAATGTTTTACGTTTAGAAAAGTTAACACTCCGTTAGTTGTTTTTTTATATATATATATATAAGGAGAATAAAATATCAGAGTTATAGAAATTTTTTTTTCCAAATGAGTAGTTTTGTCATGGCCAGTCGCCATATTGTTGTTTGTCTTATAAAGTATATCGCTTCGATGAGGCGGAAGTGTCAAATATATACCCACCCGCCCTCCCTTAAAATAGTTTTCGTACTTTATGTTACTTTAGTACTACTTAAACATGAGATGTTTTGAAATAATAATGTTTTTTGAAATATAACATATATACGATAGTGTTAATATTTTAGTAAAAATTACAAATAGATAATAAAAAAATTTTTCCGTTTGTATAAATTTTTGTGAAGATCTAAGAGATAACATTTTTCCATTAATAGAAAGTTTTTCGAAGATCAAAAAGTTTTGATAAGTTCAAATTAACACGTGTCAACATACGGTGTTAGCAAATATTTTTTTCACTTTCTCTGCATTTCGTTTTTATATATAATGAATAATTTTAATCATGCAAAATTTTTTTTTACTTTTAAATATTTTGCAGTTACGTTTCCTCGCAAATATATAAGTATAAGTTTCGTAAATATCAAATTTAATTTTCAACTTAATACTAAGTAAATGCGTATGTTCGTTTAATAGATATATTAAAGTATTTTTGCATAACATATATGTCAGCTCCCTTTAGTTAAGTTTTTTTTTCTCCATTTCGGATTATGCTATTGAATCATTTATTGAGTAACCGTTAGGTGAAGACCCTTTGAGTAACCGTTAGGTGAAGCCCTTGTTTTTTAGTAACCATGTTTGGTGAAGACCCTTAGAGTAACCGTTTAGGTGATGACCCCTTACATTGTAGAGTTTACGATTGCTGAGTAGCCTGAAATAATAGGTCTATGTCTGCAATCATTGCTTCCTTGTCATAGTTGCGACCAGCGTTTACTAGCCTGAAATAATAGGAGTATGCGGTTTGCAATATGACATCTTTCTAATAAATTCATGTACATGATAATAAAAGAAATATTTGTATAGGTATATCTGTTTGTATATTTATATGTAGTCATATATATGCTTATTTAATGAGGTACATATTCATATATATGGATGCATATGGTATACACTTCTTTATAGTTCGGTAAAACCCGTTTTTATATAAATGTTTTGTGAAACAGTTTTTGATCTCAATGCGTGATTCTGTAAAATTGTGTGATAATTGTTAATCTATTTTGGGTGTGACCAAAATGGTAGTTGGTTTCGATCCCAGGTTCATAATTCGGAGTGGCAGTTATCATGGGATTTTACTTTTATTTTAATTATTTTTGTATTAATATTTTGTTTTGTTAATCGTACTTTAGGCTGGTTAAATTTTTTTTCTGTCTTGACCAAAATGGTGACTGGTTTCGAACCCAGGTCAGACATGTGACCTTACTTAGTTGTTATACGTCTTAGACTTAAAATTGTCATTTAGAATACCATTTACTTATTCATGCAGAGATTTTTTTTTTTGAAAGTGAAGTGAAAATCAAAATAAATTGTAATCGCATTAAACTTTATAAACCTTATCAATGTGTGCTTGGATCATTATCCATTAATATGTATATTTGATATGGCCATTGTCTTGTCAACTGGCGCCCTTCTCAAATAAATTTGTCGGCAAGTGCAATCTCTCATATCGGATATCAAATAAACCAAACTATAGTAGATGATCAAATAACAATGTATGCTTAGTGAACCAAAATAATTTTTAAACATGACTGATGTATATTTTGCTCACATATTTCTTTATATATATACTTGTATTAATGTAAATGCATTTTTTAGTTGTTTCAGGTGTCAGAGAAAGCCAGGTCAAGCTGTAAGTGGATTATTTTAGTTATATTAACATAGCAGTGATATTTTAATGAAATATAAATAAAGTAAAGTGAGGAGACTAATATGTAGTATAGTTATTAAAGACAGACACGGCAGGATTTTATATATATATATTTTCATGTACAAACAGATACATATAGGTATAGGGTTAAGATAGGACCTCGTAAGGTAGGCAAAGTTAAATTTCTGAAAACATATAAATAAAACAGATAGTTGGAACTTAGAATAGTGACTTATTTTAGAAATAAATAAATTGTTTTGTGTTAATAACTAGTATAAAAATATACTTATCCAGATTGTTTATTAAAAAACAAACACATTTTACAAACAAAGTGAATGTTATATAACAAAATAGCCAATATTAGGCAAAAATGGACCAACCGAAGAAAGTTGCAGATTATGACAGCGATGAGGAGGTAATGCTCAACCTTCCAAATACAGCAACATCGACTCATAGTGACCAAGAAAACAATGTGAAAGATCTCATCACAGAAAGGAAACAAGAAAACAAAATGATGATGAACATGTTAAAACAATTCATGAATATGACATCACAAAGACTGGACCGTTTGGAGGAAATACGGCACTCCACCAACATACTATTGTAACAAAAGTATTGCCAGACGAGGATACTCACTTTAAATGGCAACCCCAACAGAAGCAAGATGATACACAACTTAAATCATTGATAGATAATGAATTAGGAAAGGATATGCATGCCTTGGACGTGTCAGTCAAGCATCAAATACAGGAGGGAGAAGAAAATGGACAGATGAATGTGGATAAAAAGGAAATGAACATTCATCAACAGATGAATCCAATCCAGGTGCAACAAGGCAACCAAATCCTTATGCCAATAATAATTAATCCGGTAACATCTCCTGTGGCAAAATTCATACATATACAATGTTTTAGAGGGAAACCGGGTGGAAACCCTAGACACCACCTAGACAATCTCAAAATGTTTTTTCAATTTCAGAATATGACAGAACAAGAAAAAGTGGCGATCTCCAGTCATCATTTAAAAGAATCTGCCAGAGACTGGTGGAACACTCTGTCTATACAACCACAAACATTTATGGAATATGAGAATGCAATGATGTCAATGTATTGGAGTGCAGAGCTGCAGGAAGGTTTGATGTATTCCATAATGCATGAAAGATACCCAGCTAACCATCAAGAGACTTATGCTCAGTTTTTTGTTAGGCAGGCAAATCGAATTAAAGCCCTAAGTGCATTCAATTATCCAGAAATGCAGATAGTAAGGATGATTAGGCACAACATGCCATTCTGGATAAGGAAAATATTGATAAGCAGTCAAGTGCAAGATATTGAAGGTACAACTCGTATACTAACGGCTATTGAATATGAATATCTTGATGAAGACAGAAATAAAAAGGAGGTAAAATTTCAAAATAAATCTATTGCCAAACAAAATAGAATTAATAGAGCAGTTAATTTGTGTTCCAATATTGTAGGTTTGAATAAAGAATTAAATAAAATTAAAATAGAATTTTTAAAGAATGAATATCCGGAAAAAATTATTAATAATTTATTTAATAAGAAAAATATTAGTAAAATAATAAAGAAAAATTGTAATAATCATTATATAAAAGGAAAAAAATAATTATAATAAAAATTGTAGTCATAATATAGATAATAAAGTAGTTTATAATAGTTATAATGTGTCAAAAGAGGTTTTTAAAGAAATTAAAAAAATTATGAAAAATATTAATTTAAAATATAAATATAAGATTGATTTATTAGTTAAACCTGTATATAAGAAAAAATGTAGTTTAGGAAATTTAATAAATAATAATAATGGTATAAATTGTGAACAAGATAAAATGAATGGGATATATATTATTATCTGTGAAGATTGTAAAAAAGAAGGAAATAATGTATCATATGTGGGAACAACTAAGAATACATTAAGAACTAGATTTAAACAACATTTAAAAGATAAGAATTCTAGTGTTTTTATTCATAGAGAAAAATATAAACATAGGAATTTTAGTATAAAAATGATAGAAAAGGTTAGGAATTATAAAGAAAGAATAATTAAAGAATGTAATTATATAAAAAAATTAAATCCAGTGTTAAATAAAATAAATGGTGTATAGAGGTGTTAAAAGGAATGTATTAAACAATGGGATTTTAAAAAAATAAGATCTATGAAAGTAGTTAAATAGAAGAATGTTTAAATGATTTAAGGTATTTAGTTGAAATGGAATTGGTAAAAATGGCATTGGTAAAATATAAAAATATAATGTGATATAAATGAAATAGAAGTGTATAGGTAATATTTAAGATTGTTTTATTTATGGTTTTATAATAATTTATAGAAATTGATTTATAATAGGAATTAATAATAAAAAATGGATAAGAAAATAGAAAGTAAATGTATTATTTAATGGTATAATAGGTATGATTATGTATTTTGAATTATTATAATACAGTTAATTGTATTTATGTAATGTAATATGATGTATTTTTTATTTATTCAATTGTTCTGTGTATTTTGTAGTTTTGCCTTGAAAATGATTGTAATTTATAAAACAATCGAAACGTTGGAATATGGAGATTTTGGATGGATTTAAATATATATGATGAAAATAAAAGTTTTTAAAAAGATTATGGTGAAGAGTTATTGATTAAAGAATTATATGAATTGACTATATATTTTTAAAAAGAATGGTGGAAATTTTTATTGGTATAAAATAGAGAAGCTGTGCCATCCCATACAGCAATTGTACAACAAAAGGATAATGAAGACATAGGCACAAATTCAAACCCAGTCATTCAAGTAACCATAAACGACAATGAAATACAAGCATTAGTTGACTCTGGCAGTCAAGTATCTATCATATCAAAAAAACTAGCCATGGAATATGAAAGCAACCCAAAATACTTAAAGTTTCCCATGCGCCCTATCCAGTTAACTCTGGCAAATGGAAGAAAAATGAATAGTGAACAATACCAAATGTGGTTTGAGATGAAAATTAGCGGTAAATGTTTTAATCATGCCTTCTTAGTAATGGAGGGTTTGTTGTATGACTTAGTATTAGGTTCAGATTTCCTTCAGCAGTATCAAGGGATCATACATTATCCAATGAGGAAATGTATGTTAGAAGGCATACAAGTCCCATTTACAATAGTGGCTCAAGAGAATCACCCCATTGGCAGTTGTGTTATACAAGCGATCGATGAGGAAATGATAAAACAAAAAGTGGGCATATCAATGATTAGGAATAACGAGCATAGTCAGCAGTTGCAACAAATTTTACAAAGATATGCAGTGGTATTTTCTGGCGTACCAGGAAAAATTAGAGGGTACACTCACCGAATTAGGCTTAGAGAGGAATCGTACCACCAAACAAAAACATACCCTATCTTGTTCCAATACAAAGAGGAAGTGGATAAACAAATAAAGCAGATGCTGGAATGGGATATTATTGAACGGGCCCCTTCACCCTACAATAACCCATTGATTGTAATCAAGAAGAAAAATGGAAATGTGCGTTTGTGTTTAGATGCGCGTCGCCTAAATAATGTGACCATTCCGGAACGTGATGTGCCGCCACCAATGCATGAAACGTTTGTGCAGCTTGCAGGGAAGACTGTATTCTCGACCATGGATATGACAGCAAGTTATTGGCAAATGCCGTTGGACCAACGCGATAGAAAGTATACGGCTTTTTGTTACAATGGCCAGACTCACGTGTTCAAGAGGGTTCCATTCGGTTTAATTAATAGTGGAGCAGGCCTCATGAGATGTTTGAAGAATGTTTTATCTCCTCAAATACAGGAACACATGGTGTGTTACGTGGACAATATCGTGATCGCCTCAAAGGACATCGATGAGCATTTGCGTCATTTGGAAAGCTTCTTTCATGAATGCATACATGAAAATATAACCATCAACATGGAAAAGAGTTTTTTTGCAGTGGAAGAAATTGAATTTTTGGGCCATGTTGTAAATAGTCAAGGTGTCAAACCCCATCCTGCAAAAATAGAAGCTATAAAGAATTTTCCAACTCCCACCAACCAGAAGCAGGTTCGAGCATTTCTGGGATTGTGTAATTTCTATCACCACTTCTATCCTAGATTTGCTTATGACACCACACAGCTAATTGAATTAATAAAGAAGAGTAGTAAAAAATGGGAATGGAAAAAGAGGCATGAGCAAGAAATGTCTAAAGTAAAAGATAAGTTCTTGGAAACAGTAATGTTATACCATCCGGATTTTTCTCACCCCTTTTACCTTCAAACAGATAGCAGTAGGCAAGGCTTGGGTGCTGTGTTGTTTCAAATTGGTGATAAAAATGAGCATCAAGTGTTATACTTTATTAGTCGGACGTTGAGAGGGGCAGAAAAGCATTATACAACAACTGAGCAGGAGACATTAGCAATAGTGTGGGCGTGCCAGAAACTGAAACAGTTTTTGTTGGGGTCAGAAGTAGTAATCATAACTGACCACAAATGTTTGGAATTTCTGAACAAGAGCTTTTTAAACAATGACAGATTGATAAGGTGGAGCCTGATTCTTCAACAGTTTCGGTATAGTGTCATTTATTGCCCTGGATCACAGAATATTGTGGCTGATATTTTAAGCCACCACCCTATGCCCATGGTTGCTCAAAATCCAGATTTAGGAAACCAGGCAATGAAGATAATGACAACCTCAGCAGAAAAAAGTGGAATCTTACCTCCAGAATTTAGCATATTGGCAGTCCCAGGATGCTCAATATAAGAAAATAATTAACATTATTACATCTAAGATGGCAACCAGTAGGCACTATAATCAATACAGAATCACAGATGGGATTCTTCAGATTAATACCAAAAGCCCTCACAATCCATGGAAAGTCATAATACCTCACAAATTGAGACACCAATTTATTACCCACATCCATCAGTCGGTGGGACATTATGGTCCTCGGAAAGTAGAAGAAGCAATAAAACGTTAATTTTATTGGCCAGGGATGTACTCACAGATCTTACGTGTGTTGAAAACCTGTGAGATTTGTGCTCGGAGCAAGGCACCAAATCGATCGTATGCAGGAGAGCCACAACCGATCCTCGCATCTAAACCAAATGAGCTGCTAGCTGTAGATCATTATGGCCCATTACCGATGTTTCGACGATTCCAATATCTATTTGTCACGTATGATGTGTTTTCAAAGTACGTGAAAGCATACCCAGTAAGGACAGCAAACGCTAGAGGAGCAATAAAGGCACTTCGGGAAAAACAGTTGCCAGAAGTTGGAAAACCCCAGATAGCGATATCTGATCATGGCACAGCATTTACATCCAAAGAATGGAAGACATGGATGGCTAAACAAGGAATTCATCATAGGCTAACTTCCATTAGAAATCCACAGGCTAACCCTTGTGAAAGAGTCATTCGAGAAATAGGGCGACTCTTTAGGACATATATACCAATCAACCATCGGGACTGGGTAAATAAAACCGAAAAGGTGGTACAATATATTAACAACACAATGAATGAGTCGACAGGATTTACTCCAACTCGCCTGCATTATGGGAAAGAATGTCCTCAGTTATTTAAAACCAAAATGCCGATGGAAGAGGAGAAGATAGATAAACTACAAGATTAAAAGATAGCATATGAACGATTAAAACGGGCTGCGCTGCACCGGAAAAATAAAAAACGAAACCAGCAATATCAATTCAGGCAAGGGGAGCAAGTATGGCTGAGAGACCCTAGGCCAAGTAATACATTGCAGAAAGAATTCAAAAAGTTTTTCCCAATATATCAAGGGCCATACACATTGAAAAAGGAATGCACAATGCCAGAAACTTAAAACCTTGCATACCACCAGACCCCGGAAAATATGCAAATTAAAAATAGATACATACCATGTTAGACTAAATGCAACACAGGCCCGATTTAAGACACAGAAGATTGAATTATGGATAAACCGTTAGATATAATAAAGTAAAGAAAACACCGTAGGTAGTAACAAATTAAATATTACAGCAAATAAAGAGTAGGTTTGAACTCACCTGGCACAAATTCTTACCTCTGACCTGAAGCAACAGCATTTTTTTTAACATTTTTTTTGTTCACTAACTATTGGGAAATGAAGCAATGGATCTGAAGTCCAATCCATGCTTCACATCTTCCTATAAACTTAATTAGTATTGTAGACCTGAATTAAGTTTATAGTCCAATATCAGCAGTGTTTTGCATTAGAGTTAAAAATAATTATGCTTATTAAATGTGTATTACATTTAAATATTTTGTTTTAAATAAATTTCATTCTATTAATAAAAATTGCTTAACCTATTAGTCAAACATATATATACATCTAGCATATATATATGAGTTAATGCAAAATTCTGCTGAAATAAAATGCTTATTCTACTATAAAAAAATAATAATATACTGTTGTTAAAATTTTGTTAAAGTATTTAGTATGATTTGATTTTGAGATAAGCCCACCAACATTTCTAAAAGAATGTATAGTTTTGATTAGTTAAGCCCATTCAAGTCAAATTTAAGATGGCCTTCTCTTTCTTTCTTTTTAATTAATAGAATTCAAACTTTAAAGAAAGAAATTTAGAGTAAAAAAGTCAAAGTAATTTTTAGAAAATGTTATTTTGAAACAAAGGAGCATGGGGAGGCTTATCAAGATCTCAGATCATACAAACAATAGAAGTTAGCTGACAAAGAGGGTATAAATAGAAGTGAGAACAAAAGACTAGATTATTCAGATTTTTCTTTTTGAAGGATTCAGATTATTCAGATTTTTCCTTTGGAAGGATTCAGTATTCAGATTTTTCTTTTTGAAGGATTCAGATTATTCAGATTTTCCCTTTGAAGGATTCAGATTTTCCTTTTGAAGGATTCAGTTGATTCAGATTTTGCTTTTGAGATTTGCTTCACATTTAGCTTGTGCTCCAAAAAGTTATACAACTGTCGTTTTCAAATCATGGAGAAGTTTGAACATGCTCCAGTTAAAAGCCATAGTATTTTGAAGGAAATGAATATGCTCGGCTAGGCAAATAAATAGCTTTGCCTATCGCCGAGGTTCCTGAATACCATCCAAAATGCCATAGTATCCACTCAATAGTCATCTGAACTCTGTGCCGTGTCTGGAGAACTTTTTGTGAAACCATACTACATATTTTCATTGTCCGGACAAATACCTGTCGACGGTCGGATCAAGCCACGAACGCCGTAGGGAACATGACCAAGGAAAAAGGACGGTAATCATATCTCCTCTATTGAACTATTTCTTATGCTACCTTTTGTTCATATATTTTTTTTAATTGCTTCATTGAATTATATGTATTTGTTATGTAACCATTTTTATTAGACGAGTCTTAATTATATATATAGTGTGATCATCTATCTATATTTAACCTTTTTTTTACCTTCGCTATTCTTCCTTACTAACCTGTGTAAATATTTAGTATTCCATTGCGGTTGAGTTTAGTTAATTTTTGTTCATTTAAAATCTCTTTCCAATTTTATTTATGTTTGTTAATTAAATACGAGTCAGTTTCTTTTGTGTGCCAACTTGATCTCTTTGATAACACCTCTTTTGTCCGCCATTAGCTTTACGTATATCTGATTTAACTATATACATTTTAAATAATTTTTAAACACTGTTTTTAGCACAAAGCAATTAGAAATGCTTTGCGAAAGATTCTTTTTTTTATCGTACTTTATCGAGAAGATCGAGTTGACAATTTTTAATAAAATTGGAAAGAAAAGAGTTAGACCGCAAATCTATTAATCTGTTTTTATTGTCTAATTAGTTTGTTTCATTAATTTAGGGGAATAGCAGAGGCCATTAAATCATTATTCATATTTTAAAGCCATCAATTAAACATATTATTTAACTATCAAAAGCTTGAGTTTCCTAATTTTATTATAATGCTTTATTTTACTTTTCAATGATCCAGGCACGCAAAACACATGTTTCTTAGTACTTTTATTGCACATTTAACTATTTAGCTCTTTAGGTGTTTCCGTCCATGCTTCTTTCCGCTGATGCTAAGCTTGGCCGGTTGAAAAATAATTTATGCATGGCTCAGATAGTGTTGTTTGTTCGTGATCAGGCCTCAAGAATAGACGAATGGGCAGAGGTCATAGTATTCTTGATTTAATATCTCGCGTATGAGTGGCCCCGAGGTACCTTCGCCTAGTATTTGAACTGGGTTAAGCCAACATACATCATCTGACTGTCACAATAAAAATAAAAGCTGGTCAAGTAATTAAAAAGATTTTTGATTGTAAACAAGTGTCATTAACGACAACACCTGGAATTCGTAAAAAGTAAAACTAATTCAAAATTTACTAATTAAAATCTCCTTAGATAAGATTTAAGTTATTTTAAAATCTAAATTGGACAATTGTTTGCAACGAAAAATCTTAATTATAATAATCGCTTATGGAATGTTTCTAACATAAGTTATCTAAGATCTGGATTATAAATTGAAAATATTTAATTAAATTCCTGAGTTTAGTGAGTCTTGGGGCGAGAGATTCCAATAAGGAAAAGATATAAATACTCTGTATTTTAACAAGAGATAGACAGCCTTATTTTTAGTGAGAATTGCAGCCAGTCTTCACAATTGTTAATGTTTAACATGTCCGGCTAAAAGCGGGCATCTTGTTGCTGTTACTCCATGGGAGAACGGGGTTTCTCTCATCGAAATGCCTAAACCACCATCATGCCGCTAGCAGAGATAAGCCTAACAGAATGGGAAAGATGATGCCATCAGCCGCCGAGTAAAATTCACCAAAACTACAGCCAAGAACTTGCAGTCAAGATAAATAATACCGGTACTGTTTTATTTTTCAAACCGCAGAGCTCTGTGCAATTCTGTGTAATTCTTTATGTAAATATATCTATATAAGTTAGCTAACTTTCTTTTAAAATAATGATAAAGCTAAATGTAACCAAAACTTAAATCCATTTAATTAATATTTTAAATATGTCAATTGCTATCAAAATTTCATGTTGTTAAAGTTTAAATAATCTGAGTAATTTATATTTTCCTTTCATTTAAAGTACTTTATAAGTGTCTAATTTAAAGTTATATCACTGCGGTTGTGTCTATATTTCTTTGCTTATTTTATTTTAAATGCTTATTATATTTCATATGCCAATATTTCGAAACAGTGAGCACTTAATTTCATGTATATTTTAAGAAGATATTATTTGAAAATCTTCGTATAATTTGTTTGTAGCGTCAACTTTCTGCGCTGTTTCGAAATCCTATTTTTTTTATTATTTAAATGATTTAATGTGCGAAATGTGGCTCTTTTGATCAACCAGTTAAAAACTTAACCTTATAGTTTTATTTAGAATTAAATTTAGCCTTGATCATATTTATAAGTATATTTGACATTTTAATTCTTAAGTCCATAGAAATATACTTTCTCTCCTTAAATATTTATTATCTATAAGTAACTTAATAGATCTAACATGTCAAAGTACAGATGTAGTAATATCCCCTTTTGTAGCATAGACATTTATTACCAGGCTACACAAGAGTTGGTCCCAATTTGATAGAGCTAATATGCTATTAACTCGTATTTCATAGTATGAAATATACTATTCTTTCCTTGGCGGATGTAATATTATTTTATAAAAATATTCTCGTTTTGCTGCTATACGTAATATACGTATCTTAAGATGGAGCCACGTCATTGCCAGCACATCTTCTTTTATGGGGTAGAGCAGTAGCAAAGCCTGAGCCAAGGTCAGGTTAGCACGTAAGTCCCCCGCCATTCCTGAACAAAATGTTCTTTTTCACGCAGCATTGCGATAGGTTACAGGGTACCAGCGTTTGTCACAACTACCCTGAAGTTATTTCATCCATCCGCAGAGCGATTTTTCCTATTATTGTTTACCTGTGCCATAGCGCATTGGTAAAATCTTATGCAGCCAACTCTCCCACCTTAATATAATGCTTTCAGCATTCTGAAATTTTCTCTCGAAAGCCATGTTCGATCGATCATTACTTGAGCTGATTTATGCGCTCATTATTAAGTCATATTGTATATTTTAGTAAATGAATTCATGATCAAAGTTTAATATAATTATTTATATACCAGCCACAAATGTAATAGGATTTGGCTTATCGAGATTTATAGACATAACGTAGTGATTGATTATGTATTAATTGAAAAGCAACTCATAAGATGGGCACATGTTAAACCCATTTATGAAAATTAAATGAAAGTATTTATATAAAGCTATTTTGAATTGTATTAAAATTCTTTATGTAAAGCTATTTTGAACTGTATATAAAAAGAGAATGTGTTCTCGTAATTACCAAATGTTTGTGTACATTCTACGCTGAATGCTGTTGTAAATAAGTGATATATAGATATGCCAATTGTAAATAAATATATAATTAATTTAATGTATTTCGTTCTCTGTCTCGTTATTGATCTAATTCAATCCAATTCTAATTATTATTTATAGTCTATATATGTGAAAACTATGCATTAAGTTAAATAGATTAGTGATTTATTTTAGTCAATTAAGAACCTCTCTTTTAATTATCAGAGTCTTATTGCTTCTCCATGCCCTATGTCGGCTGTGTGGAAGGAGGTATACTATGTGTAATTTCAAGGTGGTCATTCGTAGGGTCTTGAGTCTTGGAATCCTGGCTTACGAGTTGAAGTGTGGTTGGACTCGGGATGTCACAGTCCTAGTCTGGTCAGCTTCGGTCTCTTTTGCTTGGATTCTGAATTCTGTTACGCGAATGTACAAACTTGACTGTTACAGTACATACATGGCTTCTACCTTATATACATCTGTTTTCTTTTTTCTCATCAACAGTTTGCACTCTTGAAATCACTTTTCAATGGGGCAATAGGTCTCATCAATTTACATTGTTCCACATTTGCACTGTATTTCATAAAAGAACCAGTTGATGTGGACTAGCTGAAATTTAAATATAAAATTCAAATTTAGAAAAAATGAAAACTAGTGCCTTGTTATGTTAATTTATTTTAACAATGCTACCTGTGAAACAAACATAAAGTTCCAATAAAACAATATAAGTAATAGGGTGACCTTTAGCCTCTGCTGCTTTATTTAGATTTTATGCTTATTTCACTGATAGCCCTGCTGAAATAAATTAACATTAGGTGATATTGTGTTTGATTTTTCTACATTTGAATTTAAGCTTGTGATATGCAACTGTTTTTTCCCTCTTATGTAGTTATGTTGGAAGTTTGAAAGTTAAAATTATTATTGTATTAATTTTGCTTTGCATATATAATGCAAAATATATTTGTATATTAACTATTAAGATCTTAGTTGGTTTAGTATTCTGCTTCTTGTTTACATTAGTTTGATTTTCACTGCATTTAATGCATTGTGGCCATAGATAGGAGATTGATCTTTTACTTAGGCTGATTTATTTAAACATAGTTTTGTTTGCAAATAATGCTGCTGAATTATAGTAAGGTTAGGTGAAATTATATATATATATATATATATATATATATATATATATATATATATATATATATATATATATATATATATATATATATTACAAATCATCTACAAAAATTTATTGGACTCAAGCCAATCAATAGAACAAATTAGGTTTAAAAGCAGCATAACCAATAAATGATATTCAAATATTAAGAGAAATTTCAACAGAGCCAATATGTATGGTTTGCCATTTTGTACTAATATTGTAAATTACATTTAAAAATTGACTTCATAAATATTTATGCTGTTATTCAAATTTTGTAATATTATGATGGAGTAGCAGCAGATAGACTTTCAGGTATCATTGAGAAGATTGGCTTTGCTATTTACAAGAGAGTGGATTCATCTTTCCAAACATTATACTACAGTTTAATCCAAAATAATTTGTGGACTAAAATAAAGCACCCAAAAATAAAAATAAATAAATTGAAATTGTTAAACTCTTTTGGATTTCGTAAATGACTTTTTTCATAAATAGAGTCTTTACAGATGTGGAAAATATTGGAAGAAACATTAAATAAGAAAAAGAATCCAAAAATAATTATAAGAAAGATTAAAGGGTATTTGTGAGATTTCAAGTGAACCAAGATGACAGCCCATATTTTTGATAAATGCAGTTTTTATGACCTATAATCTACTGAAAATATGTTGGTTGTTAAATTAAAACAAAGTTAATATATTGATTGTTAAATTTTTAAAAAGTGATAAATAGCATTAAGAAGATTTATTTCATTTTTTTTACTTATAATGAGAGAAATGACAATATGCTCTTAACATTGTTGTACTTTGGTTCAATTCATTGTTTCTTTTTGTCAGCAGTTCTTTGGTAAATTGTAATAATGATAAAAATTTGGAATCTTCCTGCCACAGAAAGTGATGAAGTGGATTATTTCCAAAAGTATGAGATTCTGCCCTCCCAAAAAGTGTGCATTAATATTCATGGTATGATTGTATGCTTCCAACATGAATAAAACATAAATATTTTATTTATTTTCATTTTACTGTTAATAAGTTAATCCGAAAAAATAAAAACAAAAACTGTAAATATTGTAATTAATTTTTTCCCACACTGATTTTTTAAATTTTTTTTTACAGTAATAAAAAATAAAATGCAGATATTAAATATTACATTTCTTAGCAGACCTTTCTTTGTAATCATTTTTTGGGGGACTTCAAAACTGTAAATTTAATAAAAATATGGGCTGGCATTTTGGGTTACTTGAAAACTAACATGCATTGACTAAAGTAATGGTCATTAAGTTTTCACAAATGAGTGTAAGTGTAGAATTATCTTTAAAACCATCAAAACAACATGATCACCAGTTCATATGCTCAGACATGCTGTTCATAAGAATACCATACATTCCATACAGTAGCACCACCAAATGCAAGCCTTCATAATCAATGAGTGCAGAAAGGTTTGTGTACAAAATCCCTATTTAGTGCCTACTTATCCAACACCTTCAGACTAGTTTATAGCTTGTGAATTTTGGAGCCTTGCATTTGAGAGCACTGTACCTAGATATTAGGATCTTATGAGATCCTCCAGCAGCCATCTTTTATCTATTTCATTAACTATAAAGCTACAAGCCTAAAATGAGAACATCACAATGTTCCAACCCAACTCATATACTTGTATATTCATATGGATCTGAACTCAATTCAGCAACTATACATTTTGGTGTCTTTGGTTTTTCAAAAACCAGTCACCATTATTTTTTGAACAGGGTAGGTATATAACCATCAAAACATTATATAATAAGAGTACAAAACTTTCCACACAGTAGTGCCATCAAGTGCAAACCTTTGTAATCAATGAATGTGGAAATATTTCTGCATAAAATTCCTATCTAGTGCCTACTCAACCAACAACCCAGACTAGTTTCTACCTTTGAGAAGCCTTGGCTTTGAAAACACTGGACTTAAATCTTAGGTTGTAATAAAACTCTCTAGCAGCCACCTTTTGCTTATTTGATTAACTAGGCACTACATGAGGGTTTTATGCACAAACTTTCCTGCATCCACTTTTTACAAAGGCTTGCATTTAGTGGCACTACTCTTATTAACAGCATGCATAAGTATATGAAATGGTAATCATGTGATGTTTCAGTGTTTTTATATCTATCCTTCCTGATAGATAATGTTGACTGATTTTTGAAAAACTAAAGACACTAAAATGTTTAGATGCTGAGTTCAGATTTATATGACTATGAAACAAAGCATTGGAATGATTATGGTATTTTTAACTTGGGGTCCTAGCATTATAGTTAACCAAATAGGTAAAAGGTGGCATATAAAAGATTACATTGTATCCTAAATTGTAGGTGCAGTGCTCTCCGATCCAAGACTCCTCACTGATGAAAGTCACAAGATAGAAACTAATCAGAGGATGTTGGATGCTTAGGTATTAGATAAGGATTTTATGCACCAACATTCTAGCATCCATTGATGATGAAGTCTAGCACTTGATGGCATTGCTGTATGAAGAGTTTGATATATCTTTATTATTGAGACTTTTGTATAAGTTTTACTACTAGTTTTTATATTTCTTCATTTACTTCTATATTAATATTTATTGATAATGGTTTAACCTATAATTAATAAAGTTCAAATATATTCACAAATTCTTTACATAAGTTGGTGGTAATCTTTATTTTTTATGTATATTTTGTTCATATGCTATGGTCTTAATTATAATTAAAAGAGAACATATAAAGACTATTACCAATTTACAGATAAATTTAAACTTTATTAAATTTAAAATCCAAATATAAAGTTTATTCCTAAGATTAAATTAAATACAGAAATTTATACATGGATAAAGATTGATAATAATCATTTATGCATTTATTGAAACTTAATTTTAATGATTGAATCCTTGCTAAAAACAATTTCATTTATTGAACTGTCTGTGCATGTAATATATATATATATATATATATATATATATATATACATACCTGGGCCTCATTTTATGCATATTTTTTTAATGCGATTTTGAAGTTATGTGATTCATGTTTCTTCTTAATATTTTTGTATGTGGTTTTCTTTTATACACTAAAAATTATTAGATCAGAAGTCACACTCTGATAATGCATTATTACTTTAAATATGATAAATTTCATGCACGCACACATCATATTTAAAGTAATAGCGAATTATCAGAGTTCGACTTCCATCTAATAATTTCAATATTTACAGCACTTTATAATAGCACTACAATAGATTTTATGCAATAAAGAAGATCATAATTCACTTAAAATCAGGATTTCCCCATTTTATATACACACATTAAATTGATGTGAAACAATGAAATTTGATTTTTAAATGGAATTGAAAATTAAAACATTAAAGACAAAAATAAGAATTTAATTTTTAATCCTTAGTTTTAATTAAATTTTGCCCAACAGTGGTGAGTAGGTGTCTTTTTATTATCATAAGTCTAAATTCTTATTTTTATTTTAAACTTTTAGTTTATCCTAATGGAGAGAAAAAAACACCCAAGAAATTGAATTTCTTTGGAAACAAAAATTTCAATTTTAGATCGCTTAGCAAAATGGGAAGGATCAACAGCAATTGGAAAACATTTTACTTTGGGTGAGGGTACTATAAGAGCAATTAAAAAAATTAAGTTGGCGCTAGTTATATTTCCTCCCGAGATTAATCTGATTTCTTACCAGTTCACAAATGAATTTGCATATCATCAAATAGCGATAATGATTAAATTACTGTAAATTATTCATAAAAATATATTGTTTTAAATAAAATTAAATACCGTAGTTAATAAAAAAAGTAAAAAAAGTTTGTCTTGTATCAATTTTTTTCAAATTTGAAATTTTTTATTTGTCATATTTTATTTCCTTATTTTTTTAATGCAAATTTTAAAGTAATTTTATGTTGTTGCTTTGCTTTTATGTGATTTTTGACAATTACAATATGTATTCCCCATTTTTCAAGGTAAGTTAAGTCTATTTGTGTGTGATTTCTTTTGTGTGTGTTTTCTGAGGAACCTATCTACCGCATAAAATGAGACTCAGGTGTGTACATATATATACGTGAATGTAAAAAAAAAATTAGTATGTAAAATATATGCAGACAGCACATGAATAAATTATCTCATTGTATTAACCCTTTTCCCGCCTCTTACGAGGCTCCTCATCGACATCTGACGTCACTCTAACTCTGCCAGTTCTTATGCTAAAATATTCGTTTGACAGGTATTGAATAGGTTTTTAAAAGTTCTGTAAGATGGTGCCCTCTTCCGAATTATTTTACAAGTAAAAAATAAAAAAAAACGCATTTAAACCTAAACAAAGAAAGAACATTAGTTGTGATTGGTTGTTAGCGTGCTCTCAGCTGAAAAAGACATTCTGATTGGCTGGAAAGAACAAAGAAACTGCCTGATCAAAGAAAATAAAGAAAAACGCTGAGATTTTCATTTCGAATATGATTTAAAGTATTATAAAAGTATATTTTGAGAAATTACAAATTATTTTCAGAGAGAATAGTAAAAAAACAAAATTATTTTCGAAAAATATTGAAGATTTTAGTAAAAATATTTAAGATTTAGTAAAAAGAAATATTTACTTTTCTATAACGTAAAAGTCGATCTTTTTGTTTATATTATAGCTTTTATGTTGCCGAAATTAAATATTTTAGAATAAATAAATAGCAATTTATTTTTGAAAGAACTTTCATTCTCTTCATAATCTGAAAAATTAGTAATATACTTTTTATAAATGTATCTGAGTTGAATTTAATATTATAGGCAGATATGTTTTAACAATAGGCTTTGTCTTCAGTTTGTGAGTTGGCCAATTAAAAGATTTGATTTTTACCTCATACAACCAATAATATAATTAGTGGTTAAAAGGTTAAACTCCAAAAAAACTGCTTATGTCAATTATAGTTAATTATGCAAATGAAGGACAATTAATCATAATTGGACTCTGGTATAATAACCCTTGCTAAGATTTATGAAAAGACTAATATGTGATTAGTAAGAAACCAGTGTATATAATGAAGAGACTAATGTGGACTATGAATGTATAATCAAGTATAAAGAATTGTGAAGATACATACTATGTAGGAGTAAGATTTAGACTCACATAACAGTGTTATAGTTATAATGAATTTGTTTTTTTATATATATATGTGTAATGCAGTTATTTGTGAATGTAAGAAGGATGAACTTGTTTCAATTAATATGTACTGCAATAGAATTATAGTTCTACTGAGCATGTCACACATGCAAAGATTTATTTATAGATGGTAGAGACCTCTACAATGATCTCTCATCATAGTTATTCTTTTCTTGTTATTGGTATTAAATATATTTACTTTGTTACAATAAGCTTGTATTTATTTAAAATTCAACACCTTGACTGTTAATTAAATACTTTCAGGCAATTAGTATAAAGTTATTGATTATTACAGAATAATGATCTACTGCACATGGAGAGCAGTATTTGACTCAGATGAGATAGTCAATTGATTGAAAGGGTATCTTGAGACCCATTGGTAAGGATATATCCCACTGCCTTACAGCAGCTTATTTGAAGTGTAAAAGTAAGTTATTTAATACAAGTATAATACAAAAACGTAGTACAATCTTATAAATATACTAATGTTGTTGAATATATGTTAAGTTTATGTTTTAAAGACACTGTTAATATAGCAGAAAAATGATAAGAAAAACCTAATAAATGGCTTTAATTCATAAAAAGTTCAAGCACCAAGATATGAAAATGGTGTTTAATTCAAAGACCTCACACTTCAATTCATTACTGCACCATCCAGGGTTGAGTGTTTTTGTGCAGTGGTAGTGTCTGTGATGTAAGGCTATTCAATTGATTCTAATTCTGGCATTTCTAAATGCTCGATCTTCTAATGATCTCCTGAACAATAATTCTATTCAATTCTTTGTTTACTATCAGAGCAATGAGCTACTGTGACCAGTTGACAGCATTTAATTATCATTAGTAGTCATTTACTATTTCTTGCTACTTCTAATACAATATATTTTAACATCTCAAATTTGTAATTACATCTTTGGAAAATAATGTAAACCTACTACTTCATTAAGAAAGGTTTTATATATTCACATATGCAGGTGCATTTATTTACATATATCATTCCTGTACACAAATTTATTTATGGAAAGAAATTCAATGAGCAATTAAATCTAGATAGAGAAATGTTTCTCTCCAAGTATAAAAAAGAAAATAATATAAATGGAATAGCAAAACTAAACAATTTCTTGAACTATAATATTTCTGTACTAATTTTTACTACAACATTCTTATGCAAGATAGAGGCTGGTTTCTATCCACTTTTAACACCTTGTGGAGAGATGTAATTGTAAACATATGATCAAAGACGTAAAAAAGATCTATGATCCTCAAGATGCCCATTTTGTGCTGAACCAGCATAATCTCTTTCACATATCTTTATCATCATCATCAACCATTATCAATCCACTGCAAGATTAAGGTCTTTCCAAGTTCAATCCATCTTCTCCAATTTCTAGCATCTCTTCTCCACATCACCCCTGCACACTTTCATATTTCATCGATTCATCTCACATGTGGTCTCTTTCTGGGTCTTTTAGAATCTCTTGGAATCCAGTATAAGATTTCAATTATCCATCTATTATCATCTCAATTTATATAAATAGCAAATACTACTTTGCGTGATAGTGGTGTAATGAAAGTTATATTACAGAAATATTATTTATTATTGGATAATCTCTAGTCTAATGAATGACTAATAAAATTTCTTGAAATGTTTGTTTTTTATTTATATTTAAGAAAGAAAAAGAAAATCATTCAACACAATCTTTTTAAAGAAATCCACTTTATGTTCATAGAAATTCGAAACATTTTATAGACTATTAAAAAAATTTTTAAATCCTTATCACATGATGTTAAGTGATTACTTCAGGAAATAATACATCAATTATCATTACGTATTTTCTACAATAATTGAAATTAACAGCTGTTTTTCTAAAGAATACGAAATATTTTATAAGAATAATCCTTATTATTATATATGTAAATATTCTGATAAATAAATAATTATGATAAAACTTAAATGGTAGTAAAACAAAGCAATATTTGATTAAATTAAACTCCCAAACTATTGACATATGGCCACAAAGACTTAACTTTTGAATAAATGATTCTTAAAAGTTTAGTTGGACGCTAAGTTAATTATTTAAAAAAATAATTAAATAATAATGTTTTTAGTTGAAAGTTATTGAACAATGAAAGCTTAAAAATAATGTTTTGTTTTTGTAACAGTAAGATTATTTATTTTGTCAAATGTTTACCAATAATTTACTACTTATCTTACATAAATTAGTCATTCTTTCTTTCAATAACTTTTTAAACATAGAATATCATTTACGTTCGAAACTTTTTTTTTAATTAAATGATAATATTGTAGTAGTATATATAGTATTGTTAGCATTTGTAAATAAATTAAGACCATTTTACCTCAAGTAAAAAAGAGAGGGGAATGGGGAAGAAGTAAAAAACAAAAAGTAAAAAAATAATGAATTTTGTGAATGCCATACTTAGTTCTTCAGATGTTTCCATGACATTTTGTGATGCTTTTTTTCTCAAATGTCTTTTATTTAAAACCACCAAAATATCACATGATCGCCATTTCCTATGCTTACACAAGCTGTTATTAACAGTAACAAACTTTCCAAATAGTGCCACCCATAGCCTTAGTAATCAATGGATGCAAGATGGTTTGTGTAGTACCCTCAGATCCAAGGATCCTCACTGATAAAAGCCACAAGTTGGAAACTAGTCTGTAGATATTGGATGTCTAAACACCAAATAGAATTTTATACAATAACCTTCTTGCATCCATTGATTATTAAGGCTTGCACTAGGTGGCACTACTGTTTTATGCTGTTATGAATTTTTTTCTAAAAGACTCGTGTGACTATGCATAATGGTATTTTTTATTTCTATTCTTAATCAAATCTTTCCAATAAAAACAGCCCATATTACACCTTTTCAGAAGGTTTTAAAGATAATCTAATCTTTATACTCATAAATAAAATCTGCATTCCTATGAGAATCTTGCTAAGTTCACCATAATAGACTTTTTTTAAAATGTTATTTATCTGTTAACATTTAACAATAAGAAAGATAAATTGATTAATTTTTCCTAGCTTATTCAATATATTCTTTTAATTTAATTTGGTAGTTATGTAACTGTAATGCAACATTTTTAATTTTTAACTTATTAAAAGCATCATCAGCATATAGGAGCCTGTACTTTATCTTATCTTCCAATGCTGTGACTGTATTTAAAATTATTAGAGTTATTTAAATTTATCCACTTTTTCTGAGAACCACCCAAGTCTACAATTGCAGATTCCACCATCTTAAAAAACTGGATAATAAAACATGTTTTTTTTTAAGTTATTTACTTCCTTACATTTTTGATTCCATGTTTTTATTCATTTTTTTTTTGATAAATTCCAAAAACTACTATCCTAAAAATTGAAGACAAAGTTAGAGTTACCACACTTCTAGTTAACATCAGTTTTCATTTCATGTCTATTTAATTATCCACTTCCTGTAATACCAACTACCTTCATGTCATTGCATAAGAATTGTATAACATGAAACAGGTTTTGTGGTCAACAGATGTTTGAAAAATTTAGTTTGACACAAATATATAGACCAAATCATTAAAGATTAGCCTTTCAAGCTATTGTGCATGCACTTTACGAGTGTTAATAATAATAAATGAATACTTTCATTCCTAACACAAGATATAGTATTTATGAAAGAATAAAATGAATCCACTTATTCTTTCAAACCCAAATGCTTATATATGGGCAAATCTTAAGTACTGGAAATGAAAGCATGAGGATAGACCACTCACTTTAAATTACTGTTTACGATAAATACTATATCTTGTGTTGAGAATGAAAGTATTCATTTATTATTATTAACATTCATAAAGTGCATGTGTAATAGCTTGAAAGGCTGATATTTAATGTATTACAATTTATAAACATAGCGCTATATAAAAATAAATGCTTATTTACATATGCTTAAGTTTCATTTGAGAGTGACGTTTAGTAAATTCTAGATAATTTCATCGACATCATTCATTCAGACATCATAAACAGTAATTTAAAGTGAGTGGTCTATCCTCACACTTTCATTTCCAGTACTTAAGATTTGCCCATATATAAGCATTTGGGTTTGAAAGATTAAGTGGATTCATTTTATTCTTTCAAAAATACTATATCTTGTATTAAGAATGAAAGTAATCATTTATTATTAACACTCGTAAAAAAAGTGCATGCACAATAGCTTGAAAGGCTGAACTTTAATGTATTACAATTTATAAACATAGCACTATATAAAAATAAATGCTTATAGACCAAATCACTAATGGCCACATGGTACTATTGCTCACAATATTATTCTTGTGGTTTTCAAACAAAAACACATCAATAGTGCTTTTAAACATCCTAAAATCATACTCTCAGGTGAATTTTTACTTATGTCTGAAATAAAGCTTTTTCATAAAGTTTTTAAATTTATTTTGCCATAGGAAATAGCAATCATATTTTAAGAAAAGTATTAAAGTGAATAGAAGCATTTTAATATCATGTCTCAACTATAAGGATCTATACATTCCTGAATCATTTCAGTAATTTTGGAGTTACTATTTACATTTCCCCATTTATCCAATCAAGAACTGAAGGTGCTCTGTTTTTAAAGAGTATAAAAAGTTTTAATTTCATCAAAGGATATCTTTGTCCAAATTTAATTAAGTTGGTAGGATGAGTGTATTAAAAGCAATCATCTGAAATATTATATCATTATTTAAAGATAATTAAAATACTCCCTCATCTCTTCAATATTTTTTTATATAAATGAACATCACCTATTTATTCAATACATTTGCATAATTTTTTACTTAATATATTCTTTTGAATATAACAAAATATATAAAATGATTATTATCAGCAAATCATTTTATCTTCTGTGCAGCATTAATTTACTACTCATTTTTAAATATTCTGTCTTTAAATCTTTATACTGCTTAGCTTATGAAGTTTTACATTCATTTATTATTTAGCTAAGAAGAGAATACCATATATATCTTCAAATCAAAATTCATCAACAATAGATCATTGTTAGAAAAACAAAATTATTTTGGTTATAATGCAAAAACAAATTATTTACACCCTTTACACAATTCTTTAAAAGATATTTATGCATCAGTAGCACGATTACTCAAAAAAATCAAAAGGAATTAATTATTTTGTGTTTAACAGTTGCTGAAATTTAACACCATAGTGGCACTTCTACAGAATAAAAGTCATTCATCTTTTATAAATATGCTAAAACTTTTTATTAAATAACACTATTGAAGTATATAAATATATGATACATCAGTCATTTTAATTTTGATTAATAATTAAGATGCCATTGTTTTGAATGCATTTTTATATTACTTTGATGTATTTTTATTCCCAAATAAAAGTATTCATGATGTAAAGCACAGCAACAAACCATTTGACTTTTTGGAATCCTTATTGTTACTTCTAATAAGTTTGTCTGTATTTTATTGATTTGAAAAGCATGCCTGTTATAGTACCTAATAAGAAAAAATCAATTTTTTATTTGCATTGATAGAATAACTTTATTAAACAAGAACTGGTTCATTATAGTTTCTAAAAATACAAGATGTCAACTTATACTTCATGGTGAACCATTTTTCACTGACAAGCTATCAAATGTATCTGCATTTTCACCTAATCTTTTTCAAAATGAGTTTTCTAAATAACATTATTTTGATAACTTATTAACTCTCTGGTGTTTCTTTCACAATTCATCATTTTCTTTGATCTCATGTTCAACATAGAATTTAAGATTAAACCATTATTACTTATCAGAAAATAAAAAAATTGACTTCATTTGATAGATATTTTTGTTTACTACTAAAATAAATTTTAAATCTTCACATTTTCTTTTTGTAAATATTTAAAAAATGAGATCGTAATCAAAACAAAAAGATTATACACCATCATTTCTAGAAAGATTCTTTTAATTTTAGAAAATCAATGAAATCTTCATTATTTGTTTTTTTTTTAAAAAAAATCTGAATAAATATTTATTTATTTCTCTATTGCAAAATTACAATAATTTCATACTCATTATTATAATTAGATTGCTTACATAGAAAACTAAGCTTCTAAATAGCTTCAGGGCAGATTTGCATTGTCCACTAATATAACATTCTATTTTGAAAATAAAGTATTTCCATTCAAAATAAATTATTAATAATTTATATTTTGATTTCTAATATTGTATAAATTATTGTATAACAATACATAGAAATTGTAATAAATTCACAAAATAAACACATTTTTGGTTACTTAAACCATTTTCTTTAAACAATGTCATAAAAATCATGATATCAAATTTAACTTGTCAAAATACAATAGAGGGATATGTCAGGGTGGAGCTAAATTGTATTGTTTTGAGAAATTTTTTTGAACTAAAATTTTATATTATATCATATATAGGAAAATAAACATATTACAATATAAAGCTTGCAGAAATTTTTACTAGGGGGCAAATTCATGAAAAAAACAACATAATTTGTATAAAAATTAAGTACAGTTAATTATAAGAATTGTTTTATATTTCGGTCTCAAAAAATCCACATCACATAGATTTAAAAAGTCCTTCTAATTTATCTAAAACTATTGTATAAATAATTGATTGAAATTGACATCTTATAATTATTAAAAAGTTATAATAAAAAGGAAATGTTTTAAAGTCTTATTCTCAATTAGTGGACTTATCCAAATTACGTTTTCAAGATCAGATTGAAAGAATAATTAACAATGAAAGTAGCCAATAACACAAACAGGTCAATTGGAGAGCTAAATCAGTAAATGTCACTATTTCCAGTAAGTAAGGGAATCTGGCTACATATTGGAAGTTCATTTAATATATCTTCAGGCAACAGACATCAGATGACCATAAACTCATTATCCAATATTTGGTAGAGCACAGTAAGGCATGCTCAAACCTGAATCATAAAGCATCTAGCAATTGATATCATTGTGCCAGCAGATTTGCAATGTACTTGAGGGCTGGAAGTGTCAGGCTTCTAACGGGATTCTCAGTGATTTTTTCCAAGAACTAATTGAATTGTTGATGATTAATTCACAATTTACTACACATAAATCTCCATATTTCAATTACTGTAGTCTTTAATAAATATTTTAATATTTAATTATTGAGTTATAGTGTTATTATTAAATGGCCACAAACTTTATCCTGAGTGCATGTCAGGCGAATACCTGGTAAGCTAATACCATCTATCTTTGCATAAATTGTATAACACATATATACAAATATTTAAGCATAACTTAACTGAATCTGTCAAAACTAAGTAATCTTAGCAATTTTCAAATCAGATGAATGATTTTGTTAAATAAAATTCCTGCAGCTACATTATTATGCAAAACGCAAAAGATGTTCAATTCTTTATATTTTATTCTAAAAGCAGTCTGTAACTCCATGCTAGAAGAATTAATAAAAAAAAAAAGATTTCTCTCGGAATAAAAATGAATTGTTTTGAATTTTTTCTTCTTTAATTAAGACGATGTAGTATTTTTCTTCTCTTTTCTAAACATGAAATGTTTATTATATGTTTGTAATAAAATAAATTTCCAATAGTTTGATTCTAAATAGATCACTCTGTATGCTTAATCTGACCCTCTCTTAGATAAGACAGCTGGGGGCAATGACATTCCGTTTGGACAAATTTTTATGCATCTCAAAAAAGAAAATCTGCTTAGAATACAGTTCTTGTTTTTTAAAAAAATAGAATGATATATTGCTTACTTTTTATTCCTCCATCATTATTAGAGATGATATTCAGAAAAATCAAGTTAGATAAAAAAAAAAAAGATTAAGAGTTAGATACGTTTTAATAAAACATGTTTAAATGATGTCGTTCTAATGGGTATTGCTATTTTATTTTCTCAATCATACCTATTTATATGTCTACAGATAAGTTGTTATATGAGTATAGATAGACAGACCTACTAGCTACAAAAAAATTATGATAGAGGTTTTATTTTATTTTTCTGCAAATGACTGTAAAAAATTAGTAACAAAAACAACTTGGAATTATATAAAAGAGATTTTTATTTACTTCAATAATCATAATTACTTTTGGACGCCTAATATAAATATATATCCCTATTTGTTAAAATAATTTCATTCCTCACCAGTAAGAACTTTTTAAAGCGCGGCTTCCTTATTAAATATATACTTATTTATGACTTTATTCCTAGTGGCGCTCTCCATGATGTGATTAAGATGATTCTAATTAATTAATCCCAGGTAATTGTATGTCTGAGATTTGTTGAATTAGTTATTTAATCCCGTATTGTATTTGCTGATTTCATTGAATTGCATATTTATTTAAGTAATGAGAAGAAGCGCATGCAAAGAAAAGCCATGAATTAAGACTGAATCAAATTATAAAATAAAAAATTTCTTTTAGGAGGCAAGTATTATAAGAGTAAAAAAAAAACAAATCCGGGTGGTGAAAACAGGTTAAAATGACTTTTTTAATATTATAAAAGAAATTATAAAAGATCTAGAAAGAAACTACATGTGGGATGGGTGAACGAAATAAGAATGTTATCTGGTGTGCTGTGGAGAAGAGAAAAAAAGAATTAGAGAAAATAGATTAAACTTGGATAGACTCATCATGCAATGGAAAAATAATAGATTGAAAATGATAGCCGTAAACACTTTTCAAAATTCAATGGGTTATGTCACTTCTTGAAAGTATTAATTAGTTATATAGCTAATTGAGATGCATTTATTTATGATTGTGAGAGTGTTGGATAAACTTAATAGTGCAGATCAGTATCGGTTGTAATTGATAACTGTAATGACGTTTTTTTTTCTAATTTACATCTCTTCTTGGGTGGCTAATCTTTTAATTTAATGATTAACTCAGTAAAATGTGCTATTATCTATTTAATGCTTAAAAGTATTTTAACTTTTTGGCTATTTCAAATTATGTAATCTGTTGACTCTCTTCTTTATTTGAGCAACTTTTTAAAGTGTAAAACATAAATGATGAGGTAATTTCCAGAATCAGTCATAAAAAAAAATTATGAGATATGGTAATACTCAGAAACTTGATTCATTAAGTTTCACTTCAAGAAACTGCTGACACTGGAACACAATAGTGGCTTTCCACACTTAAATTAAAATGTAATATTATATGCTGAATGAATTGGCATATTGAATGAAGATTAATATAGAGCAATGAAATTCATAATTACATAGTTCAACAGGTAAATGGATTTAGATATGTGGGTAGTTGATTGAATCAGGATGGAAGAAGAAAAGCTAAAGTTAAAAATAATAATATTGGCAAAAGAGGAATTTATTAAGAAAAAGATATTTTATAGGTTTTTGAAAAGAGAATTAAGGAAAATGATTGACTAATTACTATATATGTAGTGCATTATTGTATGGTTGTAAAATGTGGACAGTGAAAGCAAAAATTAGGAACATATTGGAAGCCTCTGAGATGTAGTTATGGAGAAAGATGGAAAAAAAATACTTGAGTGAATAAAGTGATAAATATAGTTTTGGAGAGAGTAAATAAGAAAAAAGATTGAGGAAATTAGAAAAAGTAAGAGAAATTGAATTGTGCATATATTAAGAAGGGAAAATAGTTAATGTAAGATATTTTGGAGGAAATGAATAGAAACAAGAAGAAAAGATCGGGAAATTAACTTTGCTGGATGATATAAGTAATGGGAAGAGATGTGTGAAATTAAAGACCTGTGCAAGGAAGAGCATAGACTGGAGAAATGAATGAACTTGTTATGTGACTTCTTTCTGGGCATGTCCACAGGACAAAATACTGTTGATTGAATGAATACAATAACATTTATTAAATAAGTACCATAAAGCACTTCCACTTTAAAACACAATCTGTGTACATTCTAGTTGTCACAGTAGATGTTTACATATTTTTAAATATTTAAATACAAAGTATATTGTCTATACTAATGTGATTAGAAGGATATGAACTCAGACTTTTAAGATCTCTACAGCTATCCATCCCATCTTATACAACTGATACACATGACCACAAATGTGAAAAAGAGAAGAGATCTCCAATATATATATATATGAAAAACAAAATGCAAGTTAAAAAACTTGATAACGCTTGTATTTATGTCCACAGATGGCGTTCTACCAAAAACACAGATCAAGCGTATGTTTTGTTTACATAAACGTCAGAGCAGTATTCACTATCTCTAACTATAATTCCACTTTCAGATCATGATTTCAAGCTATTTTCTATCATCAGTGAAAGACAGGAATAAAGAAACTAGATCTAAACACAAACTCTGAGCGTTTATGAAACAGTTTCTATTCAGCTTGCAAGCGTGAATCTTTTAGACACGTAATGTCTTCAAACTCAGCATAGCAAACCAGATAGCTATATGGGTCTGATATCAGTTCAGCATCACCACATAGTAGAAGCCTCTGCAATCTATATCATTGCAAGAAAGACCTCTAAGGTACATTTATGAAAAACAAAATGCAAGTTAAAAAACTTGCTAACGCTTGTATTTATGTTCACAGATGGCATTCTACCAAAAACACAAGCATTAGCAAGTTTTTTAACTTGCATTTTGTTTTTCATAAATGTACCTTTGAGGTCTTTCTTGCAATGATATAGATTGCAGAGGCTTCTACTATGTGGTGATGCTGAACTGATATCAGAGCCATATAGCTATCTGGTTTGCTATGCTGAGTTTGAAGACATTACATGTCTAAAAGATTCATGCTTGTAAGCTGAATAGAAACTGTTTCATAAACGCTCAGAGTTTGTGTTTAGATCTAGTTTCTTTATTCCTGTTTTTCACTGATGATAGCAAATAGCTTGAAATCATGATCTGAAAGTGGAATTATAGTTAGAGATAGTGAATACTGCTCTGATGTTTATGTGAACAAAACATATGCTTGATCGGTGTTTTTGGTAGAATGCCATCTGTGGACATAAATACAAGCGTTAGCAAGTTTTTTAACTTGCATTTTGTTTTTCATAAATGTACCTTTGAGGTCTTTTTTGCAATGATATAGATTGCAGAGGCTACTACTATGTGGTGATGCTGAACTGATATCAGACCCATATAGCTATCTGGTTTGCTATGCTGAGTTTGAAGACATTACATGTCTAAAAGATTCACGCTTGCAAGCTGAATAGAAACTGTTTCATAAACACTCAGAGTTTGTGTTTAGGTCTAGTTTCTTTATTCCTGTCTTTCACTGATGATAGCAAATAGCTTGAAATCATGATCTGAAAGTGGAATTATAGTTAGAGATAGTGAATACTGCTCTGATGTTTATGTAAACAAAACATACGCTTGATCAGTGTTTTTGGTAGAACACCATCTGTGGACATAAATACAAGTGTTAGCAAGTTTTTTAACTTGCATTTTGTTTTTCATAAATGTACCTTTGAGGTCTTGCTTGCAATGATATAGATTGCAGAGGCTTCTACTATGTGGTGATGCTGAACTGATATCAGACCCATATAGCTATCTGTTTTGCTATGCTGAGTTTGAAGACATTACGTGTCTAAAAGATTCGCGCTTGCAAGCTGAATAGAAACTGTTTCATAAATGCTCAGAGTTTGTGTTTAGATCTAGTTTCTTTATTCCTGTCTTTCACTGATGATAGCAAATAGCTTGAAATCATGATCTGAAAGTGGAATTATAGTTAGAGATAGTGAATACTGCTCTGATGTTTATGTAAACAAAACATACGCTTGATCTGTGTTTTTGGTAGAACGCCATCTGTGGACATATATATATATATTTCATGCTGAACTAGCACTCATCAGTTGGTCCAGATCATCATTGCCCATACATATTTACGTTATCAGTGCTCAGTTTATATTAAAATAGAAAATCTTCAAACTTTAACAAACAGGCTTCAATTTTCTCCATTAATATTTAGCCAGATAATTATCTGATATACTAAAGGTAAAAGAAAAAAATAAATAGAATTAGAATGTGGAGTTCATTGCTAATTATCTTAATACTAAAGTACTTCGTTTTTTTCATAGTTAATATTTCTGTTGATTATTTTCATGTGAAATATTTCTATGTGCTTGTCCAATGTAGATTTGTCAAGTTATGGTTTAATATAATGGGATTTAGCTACGCTGATTTTTGTTGAATTCTTTTGCACACTTAAAACATTACTTATGGTTGTTAGAATTATATTTATTTTGATAATTGTATGAGGTATACAGGGGTATTAAGAGTGAATACTGTTGAATTATACATGAATGCATGCCTTTTGAAATATATATGTATAAAGTCAAATGATTTTTAAACTTTGGTATTCTATTGATTTTATTAAACAATTTTTTAAAAAAATCTTGTTACTACGCTCAGGGAATCTTCCTCCTCAGTAGGCTTGAAGGCCTAAGGTTTTTACTTTATTTAGAAATTGGATGAGTAGGCACTAGATAAGGATTTTATGTACAAAATCTTCTAGCATCCATTAATTACTAAGGCTAGAACTAGATGGCACTAGTATATAAAGAGTTTAAACTGTATTGTTTGATTTAAGTGTACTCCAAATACATGGAATAAATTTTACTAAACATAGCATAGAGATTGTTAATAAATTGACGAATGAAAAAAAAACTAAAAATGGACAGTCTTGATAAAATATTATTTTACAAATAATAGGCATAATGCAACAATAATTCAATGGAAAAAACTATTAATTATAATATGAATGTGTGAAAGTTGTAGTTGTTAGATTTTTCTTGTAACTAACATAACATAAATTCTGAAATGTATTTGTTTTATTAATCTATTATGGATGTTTAGATAAAGATATTATAATGGTTTAAAGATGAGTAATAATGGAAGAATAGATACTCAAAATATGACATATTTGTACTTATGTTGGATTTGAAAAATACAACCCGATGTTTTAGAATGAACAAAAAACGTACCACTTTGATTTTTAATAATTTATTTACATTATATTACTTATTGGAAGATACCATTCCTATTGTTTTAGTGACATATAATGGAAGTATATATATGTGACAAATTAAACAAGAAAGAAAAGATAAAGTAAAGAGTTGGTGTGTGTGTTTTTTTATTAGTTTTTCAGAATACATGCATCCAAATCTCTGATTTTGATTAAGAAGTCTTTAATGAGTTACTTATCATTGATTTTCACTTCTTAACAGAGGCAGAAGTAGCGCCACCCAATGATCAGACTAATCAATGAATGCAAGAAGATTTTTTATAAAAAATCTTATTTGGTGCACTCATCCAATATCTCAGACTAATTTCTATCACAGCTTGTGTAAGCATAAGAAATGGTGATCATGTGTTGTTTAGAGATTTAGCTTGTTAACATGGGAAATATTTTTTGTTTTGGTAAATTACTATAGAGAATACAGCGAGTAACTATTTAAATTAAAATGATTTTTATAAATAATTGATTTCTTTTAACATTCTAAAATCCTCTTTTGAATCGTATTGTAACGATTAGTATGTGGTGTTGACTTAATAATTGATTTATAATTTTGATGAAGTTCTTTTTCAAATATTTGAAAAATTGAATCGAATAATTAATATAATGTTCATTTATTTTACAGAAATGCCTTCAGATAAAATGTAAATTTATAATCACGTTCAATGGAAAATAGAATATGCACCTGTATTACAAACATTACTCTATATATAGATAAAAAAGATTTATTGATTTGCTCTCATGAATAATATAATTGTTATCTTTTTCTCAATTGTAAAATAGCTCTGTAATCAAGGTATACTTTCCATTAATGAATTTTAGTGATTTTATTCAAATCACTTCAATTACCTTTCTGAACTAATAATCTGAAGAAAAAAGTAGAATTGTGAATATTTGAGAAATTCCAACTTGTCTTTGAAATATTATTTACTAGCATTACCTACCTTTTGTTTGAGTCAGATAATATTAAAAATATTAGATAAATTTTATATGCTAATGAATACTCTTCTACTATCAGTTTCTTTTGACTGAATAGAGACCAAATTGTAGAAAACTAATCACGTGTAGTTGGAGAGAGGAAAATGGAGTGTAAGTATTGTTAGTATTATCATCTAGTGAGATGACCAACATTTTTTTCCTCATGCATAGTCTTTTATTTATTAAAAGTAACTCATAAATACATGCATATATTATTCAATTAATATTGCTTGCCAAAAAGTACATTAAAAAATGTGGTAGTTACTTAAAAGGAAAAAACTATTATTTTTAAAAACCTAACTATTATTAAATAGCAGAAAAAATATAATTATGTAAGAAATTTCACATGCAGACAGCATAAGAAAAAAAAAGATTTTATAAACTGGAAAGATATAAATATGTTGAGACAAACAGAATAATGACTAATATAGAAAACTAGAAATATAAGTAGATTATCAAAATAAGTCATAGATCACATGACCCTATTCTCTTAAGCTTGTAAGTAATAAACAATGAGAATTGTTAATTCCTCAACAAGCTTTGTGATAAATGCTTAGCTAGAGAAAGCATTTAAAATATATCTGTCAGGACCCCCCCCCCCAAACCTCTGATCATGGTTTCGTGCTCTGGCACCCCTCAGAGAGGTGCTGGGGTAGGTTCAGACACTAGATCTAAAAACACCAACCCAAAGTCAGCATTTAACTAAAAGTTATCTAAATATTGAATGGAAAATCTGAAAGTTTCAGACACCTACATGTCTTCAAACCCAGCTATCAAACTCAAATAGCTATATGGGGCTGAGAAATCTTCAGCTATACCATATATTAGTAGTCTTAGCAATATAACATTGCATAAGACTTAAGGCAGAGACTATAAATAGTCAAAATAAGTCATAGATCACATGACCCTATTCTCTTAAGCTTGTAAGTTATAAACAATGAGGATTGCCAATTCCTCAACAAGCTTTGTGATAAATGCTTAGCTAGAGAAAGCATTTAAAATATCTCTATAAGGACCCCCCCCCCCCCAACCTCTGACCATGATTTCGTGCTCTGCTAAGCATTTATCACAAAGCTTGTTGAGGAATTAGCAATCCTTACTGTTTATAAGTAGATTATTTTTTAAAAAGTGTAAAAATTTAGTGAATTCAGCCTAGAATAAAAAGACCGTCTTTAAAAGCGACACACGTTATTATAAGAACAATACGAAATAAGATTGAAAAAAAGAGAAATGCCTTTAGTTAATAAATTACTTTATAAAAAAAATAGTACATATTTAATTAAATATTTTATCAGTTTAGGTGACATGATATTAATCAAGACATCTTTGAATGACATATTGCAGAAATGTCTCCCACCCGATTAAACTACTTTCCAGAAACGGATCTGTTAGAAGCTGAAGTGTATTAATTAAATTAGGATCGGTATGCTAACTGTTTTTGAACTTAGCAACATTACATGACTTTATCTTATACATTTCCGTGACAAAAGGGGGAGGGGATAGTAATGGCAAATATAGAACCTTAATAATAGTATTAGTGTTATTATAAGTTATAAACCGTGAACAAAAGATTTTATTTATGCTATGAACCATGAATGAAAAAATTTATTTATAGTATTTTATTTTTTTGTAAAAGATTTTAACTTTATGTGTAGAATATGTATGTGCAATTAATACTTCATGTTTAATTTAATTCTTTCTATAGATGTATCGTTTGTTTTCCCTCGTTGCACAAACTTTAAAAATATAACTTTGAATCATTATTAATTTGACAAGTTGACATACCTAGGGAAGCAGTGAAGGCTATTCAAAGTGGCATTTAATGCCAAACATTGTCAAAAAGTTTCTTTTCCCTTCTGAAGTTGTCAACTTATTTGAACACATCATTCAAAGTGTTTATTCAAATTTGTTTAACTGCCTTGTCATGTGACATTTTTCAAGAAAAGAAATGTTATTTTTATAATAATTATGTGCAGAAAACAAATGAAAATTATTGGTTTCAGTTGCAGAAAAAAAAATCTTACTTCTTTGAAAATAAAACAACAGTGGAGATCAATAAATTTTATTGTCGTTAAAATATGCCGTTTCCTCATTTACATTGCAATGTTTTATTTGGGATGATAAACCGATTAAAATGTCTTCATTTATATTAATCTAATGAATGTGTTGCAGATTTAATTAAAGCTTATCATAAATAATGCCGCAGCACAGACACACAATGTCCGCATAAGTATACAGTTTGTAGATATTGCAATAAGTTGTAGATAGCGCATATCGAAGTCGCTTGCTTAAGAATAAATAGCGAGCCAGAAAAGAATGAGAAAGTCGCATTCTCACAAAGGACTTGAGAGATCCTGATTCAATCCTCAATATCCAAGTCTATTAATGTGAGGCCTACATTAATGAAGCAGGATTCAAAATCTACAATATTTATTGTTAAAAAGTTCTTGGACTGTAATTAATAATTAATAATTGCAACCTAACAGTAAAATGTTTACACACTATTGCTGAAAACAAATTCATCTTCTGGGGAATACTTGCCCCTTATGACGAACTGCAAGAGAACACAACAATCTGTTAGAATGTGACAGGTTCAAATACTTGCGCTACATAATGGTTAAAGTGAACCAGGCCAGAATAATAGTAAACTTAAAACAGAATTACACAGACATTTCTTTTGATTACTTGCAGGCAATGCATAGAACAGCTAATTTAAACTAATGAACAAAGAAAATCAAGCAAATAATAAAACAGACAAACGATAATAATATTTTTTATTAGTTAGTCATTAGACTAGAGATTATCCCAATGATGACTAATATTTCTGTAGTATAATTTTCACGACACCAAACTCATGCAAAATAGAAACCAGTCCCTATCTTGCATGATAGTGATGTAGTGAAATTTACACTACAGAAATATTAAACAAACAATACATCTCTATTAATAGATCTATTTAAATTATCCAAACAAAGAAATTAATAGAAATTGCTTCAAGCTTACTAATTCCATGTTGTATTGTCTGAATGTCAAAATATAATACATGTGCATGGCTGCTCTCAAAGACTAAGAGAATTGTCCAGTGGTTACCTAGGAATCAGACAAATAAAAATTGCATAAATTCTGTATATGATAGGCTATCTTAGACACAAACATCAAATCTAATACTTATCACTGCCAACATTAATATGTCAATAAAGAATCTTTTGAGCCTGATCAATATGAGGAAATGGAAAGAAACAAAATAAAAATAATAAAATGCAGATCGATATCTTAGTACTCTCAGTGGAACCAGAAAATAGATTTTAGTAACAGTTATAAATGCAAATGACATGAAAATATTGGTTTTCTAAAACACTAGATGGACACCATCACTTTAAGCCCAGAGACCACTTGAGGCATGACTATAAAATATTAAGAAACAGTAAAGGGCCCAAATGAGCTCATGATTTAGGCAGAATACCAATTCCAAGAAGCACAAAAAGTGGACAAAATAATAATGATATGAGACAAAACATGAAGCAAGAAGATGACAACTATGTTCATCAGCCTATTTCAAGACTATTTAATTTAATGCTTTCTTCAGTCAGTAGGAAGAAATATTATGAACTTGTCTTAAACTTTCAATAATGAATTCATTCAAACTATATTACTCTATAAATCATATTCAAAATAAAATATACTTACTAATGAAATAACAATATAGTAAAAAACACTTAATGACATAAACAGACTAAGGAAATAAATAGATCAATGAATCTGATTTTGTTTATAGTAAAGTGGAGAATCTATCTATAATGGATGAGGTACATTCAAAAAAATTGAATAAAGTTATGGAATCACTTTCAAAACAGTAATTCATAATACTGGAATTACTCTGGCATTAATGAATATTGTACAATATTTATCAAGTGTAGTTGGGTACTCTCAAACTTGAAACTGGAAGCTGTTAGGAGCAAAGAATATAAGATCTTTCATAGGTTGTAGTTACATAGCTGAAAGAATTAGTTTTTATTTGGGTGAGATGAGTCTTCTTTTAATCAAGCTGGTTGTTACAAGACACAACTACTTATTGTAAGCTTTCTGGCAGTGATGTCCAATAATTATTTATTTACATTATTGTTTAAGTTCAATAAAGATTTTCAAATTATATTTGTTGCATCTCAGTTATTTATTAAGAAGAAAACACTATTTTTAACTGCATAAAAATGACAAATTCAGAATAATGTTTTGGGCATGAAAAAAAATTATAAGCATGAGGATTAGAATAACTACATGGATTTGGAGTTGAGGTGGAACAGTATATTTATTTGAGATAAAAATGAGTAATAAATGGAATGTATACCAGAAGGAAAAAGGAACTATAAAAGCAAGAGAGGAAGGTTAAGAAATAGGTACATTTTTTTTAAAAAAAAGATATAAATGGAATATTATGGAAAGGAATGGCTATAAATGTCCACAGTTATAGAAATTATGCAGTATGCTAAACCTATGAATTATTGACAATTTTGGACAAGTTAACAAAAAGAAATGAGAAGATGGGGAGAAAATGTGATTAGGAAAGAAACCAAATGAAGGGAAATATGGTAGACATCATTTTATGTGAGAATGCCAAGGATTGTAAGTTGCAATTTATGAATTAAAAACAAAAGTAATAAAATAATTTTTAATTGGATTAATTGGAAGGATTATTAAACAAATTGATGAGAATAAGTAATAAAATATGTAAAAGAATTAGATAATTGTCTAATTTGAAATACTTATACAAAAACTGAGAGAACATTACAGTAGAATATTAGATAGAAAATACGGTGAAGTGTAGAAAATGAGAATGGAATTTATCCAAGTTTAAGAAAGAAGAAAATGTTACTCAAAATAAAAATAGGCAGAAAATATATTCTGCTAAATGAAACCCACACATTGAAGCTGAGGATATTTATGATAATGCTATATAAAAAGAAGTAACATTATTTATTTAATGCTAGAACAGGAAGTCTGCAGATAAAAGAACAATGAAAAAGGGAGAAAATGAATTTGTCATAACAATTGATATGCAACAGAAAACGTTCAACATTTATTCTTAGAATATAGCAGATTTAATGAGGATAAAAAAGAAATATTGAAATTATTGATGATGTAAAATGAGGAGAAATATTATAACAAAAAAAAAATTGATATCTCGTTTAGGCAATTGAAAAACATTCAAGAAATTAATATTAAGATAGTAGAAAAAATGATTTTGAAAAATGATTTAGGATTATATATTATAATTTATAATAGTTAATACCAATCAAGGGTACTTCCAGACAAGGAGTAGTATTCCTTTCTATCATACAAAGTCAATTTAAATTGCAAGTTTAGTTTTAAAACACCCAAATCTTTTGATATGTTAGTACACACAAACTCCATACAATTAACATTCACTTGTAGGTTAAAAATAAACACTAAAATATTTATTTATTATCTCAAAACTTTTGCACTTCTTTACCATTATAACTATTTATGCACCAAACATTAATCATTATAAATGAAAGCAATTAATTTAATGAATAATCTTTGAAGATAATGTTTCTGTTTATAAAAATGATTGACAATATACTATTATCCAGAAAGATTATTATCATAGAATGCAATAAATAACAATGGAATAGTTTATATAAATACAAGTTGTACACCTTACTTTGAACTCTTTATAGCAATTTTTTATTATTATATATACACATACAGTCTGATGTCTTGGCAATTCTGCCGTCTTTCTTAAGAAACTGAAATAGTCAGTAGTAGTTCTGAAAAAGTCTGCAGGACATACAAATGTCAAATTGTGTATAGTCAGTAATAGGTTTTAAGAACACTGCAGGACAATGCAACAGTCACATTGTATATATATATATATATATATATATATATATATATATATATATTCATATATTATATATATATATATTATAACCTATGAATAGAAATTTATGATATCCTGAAATCATCATCAAGATGATATTTACAATAATAATCACAATGCTTCTTCAATATAAAATGATATGTAAATCATCACTATATAATACCTGGGATAAATGAAAGTTATTTAAGGGCTAAGAATATGTAACATTTAATAAATTTTAAGAGAAGGAGAACTCTCATACTCACTCTTGCAAATTACAGGGATGCTTTTTATATTAAAGACATACATCATAGAATGGTTAGGTTATATTAAATTCTCTTTGCAATATTTCTCCTCCATTACAACTCATGTAATACTCATCATCAGCATCTCATTGCTAAGATCAGATCCACATTTCAAATTTTTTGATAAAAATAATAGGTTTCTTATATTTTGTGCTACATTGTTTATTAAAATGATTTCTTTTGCAAGCAATCTCTTTAGTATTCATTTATGCAATATTGAAATCTCAGGGTTCTTTAATTATATATTTATAATATTAAAAATTTACTCTTTTCTTTCATTTAAGAATTATTAGGCAATTAATGGAATCCTAGTAAAAATATCAAGAGACATACTCTTACCCAAAAGATAATGTCTACCTAACTGACTATAGTAATTATAAATTAGAAAGAAAATATTTTAAATAAAATAAAATACATGATAACTTAATTGGGAATAAAAGAAAAATACCAGGATTGCATTCAGACATAATGAGTGGATAAGGGATTTTATGGCCACTCAGGATATCCTACTAATAACTGCTACTAAATCTTTTTTTATGAATTTAAGATAAATGATTTGAGTTTTTAATCAACTATAATCTTCTGAATAAAGCGAGTAATAATTTTGTCACAAAATCAGTCTTCTTTTAATAAATGCAATTAGCTAACATGATCATTTAAATTTAAGAAAATAAATAATCTATGTATTAGATTCTTTGTTTACATATATGGATCAATTTTAATAAAGTGATTATAATATTTAATTCTATGTTCATGTTCTCTTAATGACCAACATAAATATAATTTTATAATAGTGTTTATAATGTCAAGATTTCTGGATTAATTGTAATATAATTACTATAAGACATACTTAACAATAAAAACAACATTTATTTTGACAATAAAGACAATTAAATAAGTAACAGTTTTGGAAATCTACAATATTTCAAAGCAAACAATTCAGACACTATGTTATACAATTCACAGCATAGGAAAATACTTTTTAAAGTCTACCATTAATAATAAAATGAAATTTACAGATCAAGGGATAATTGACTATTATTAACTTTGTTTGACTATTAAAAACCTTTTCTTAATATTAGCATTATTAGAAGTTTTATACATTAACATAACAGTCATCCTATTATGTTATCCCAACAGTGAGTATGTGATGAAATAAATGTTGGAAGTGAAGTATATTATTTATTGAAAGCCAAAAATATTTTAATTTCAAAATAAGTATTTATGCTATACCCTGCAATACAGGCAAAACAAAGCAAAACAGTCCTAAACATCAAAATCATCCTTAACTTACATTCACAGCATTCAAGTGTGTAACTAAAAACAAGACGATGTTCCTCAGAATAAACAACAATATCAATTGCCAAAAATAAAGTCATAGTGGTAAACTACACATAGTTTCATAAGAGATATATATGATATAATACATTTGAGAGATAAAGGTAAGATAATAAACCTAAATGATGATGTGAACTCAAAGAAAAAAACCTACATTTTGAGGGCATAAATTATGCTAGGACTTTGTCTCTGAACATAAGAAAAATGAGAAAGAACCATCAAAATATATTAGGAACAATAATAGCTGCCTTAAGTAAAGCATTTATGATTAAATATGAGATATGAAATATATAACTTATGCAACATACTACAGTAAGAAAGAGACACAGCTTAATTCTCTTTATAAAATATGTGCTAGTAAAAAATAACATCCATAAGAGAAAACACAACTACAATCTCTTTGAAAAATATAATAAAATAAATACAGCAAGAGAGACAAATCTATAATCTCAAATATTTTTCTACTATAAGCAGATATTTTTTTAATAGACTCATAAACATAAAAGTACATTTTATAGATAGAATAATTTTTACTTTACTAAAGTACACATTGTACTTGTCTGAAAGTTTGTGATGATGATATTTTATTTTTAATTATAAGTTTGATTATTTCTATCATTAAATTGTTAAATTTCTTTAGAAAATGAAATATTATTTAAACTTTTTATATAAATTCAACTGTATCAGATTAATATGTAACAAAACATTTGAGTAGTAGTATTTTAATATCTTTTTCAAATGTTGCCGATGTGATTGGTGACTGCGCTAGCATGGGAAGCAAACTTGAGAAATTTAGCTTTGTGAATATTAAATTATTAAGATGTATTCACAAATCTAAAGGTCCCAGAATCAATTCTCATGCTAATGTTGTCACTAGTCAGCCTGCAACACCTGAAGAAAAAGACAACAACCATTTAAAACCTTGTGTTATATACTAATTTGTAAAATATTATTAACAATTGAATGTGTTTGAAATGTTTAATTAAAGTTTGAATTTTTTAAAACATTTAACAATTCATTCTAAATGATAGAAATAGTCCAATATATAATTATATGTATTTATGCCTTCTTTATTGTTAAAAGGAGTTGCCTTGACAACAGATTGAGTTTGTTGTTGTTGATATTGGGATTGTCCAAGTGTTGACTGATTTTTATGATTATTTTTTTATACAGTTTATCATATTTTTAAATTTAAATATATAATATTGAAATTAATAAATAAATAGATATTCTTGAAATTTAATGTAATTTATATTACTGCTCTCAGTTTGTCAATTAAATCAGGGTTGATTGTGATTTGTTAAAGCAAGGTGAAGAAGTGAACTTATGTTTAAACCTATCCTTAACATTGTTTTAATAATTAATAATGCTGAAAATTTTGTTTGACTTAGATATATAGTTTGCAAATGATACTAATATTTTTATGGCATTTTTCAAAGCCACGGATATTCATCCTTAATTTAGATCCAAAGTTGATTATTTAAACAAATCTTAATAACAAATCTGAAAATAATTTCAAAAGATATTTGTAATCCAAAGGATATCATTTAAAAAATATTTTTGAGTGCATCATTGAATGGGTAATAAATGATTAATAATCATCAATGATGTACTGATATGAAGGGGATGTTAAAATCATAAGTGCACAAAGTTTGACATATTTTAAGTTAATTGTAATGATGTCAGGTGATCCTGTCCAATTTATTCATACATAAATTTTATATAATTGTAAATCTAAATACATTGTTTTTAATTGTTTTTTATATGACAAAGCGTTGACCTGGAAGCAAACCTAGACTGGCTGCTTGGAAGGCAACTATGCTAACCACTAGGCTCCCGACACTTGACTTGTTAATTTTTTTTGGCAAAATTTTTATTGAATCCCTCAATTTTATTATGCAAATGTTTATCATATTTCCTTAAAATTTTAATTTTAAGTTATTGCCATACAAAAACACCTCAAATAATTTTATTTTGCAATGCATTTAATATCATAAAAATTTGTTAAAAGTGGAGATATTTATTTAGTAAAAACATTTCTAATTCTCTTCTTAACTCTTTCAAATTTTGAAGTTTTCTATTGATATATCAGTTGAAATTTTTTGAAAATGTTTAACATTTAATTTCTGTATAAAACTCAATAAATTGGTCTTTATTTCTTTTCAATTTAATTTTATAAACAAAAAAAATTCTAAAAATCACATTAAAATGTTATTAATATTTAAAACCTTGCTTCAAAATAAGAATAAAGTATATAAAAGCCAGCAATGACCTTAGTGCAAATACTCTTTCAGGAAGTGAATAAATTCTTTTCTGTTTTAAGTTTTTTTAAAGTAAAAGAACAAAGGTGTACCTGTGACAAATCTATCAAAGACTGATATTTGCTTTATAATTATTAAAATATTTGAAATTTTTTTAGCACTTTGTCAATTTTGACAGGTAATGACATTATGTGATGAGTTTCCCATGAAGCCATTCAACAAGGAAGAAATGCTCTTAAAAGAAGTCTTTCTTCAAGAATAATAAAAACAATTGACATTTTCTGACTGACTGTAAAACATTGACCTCTCCAGATTTCATTTTCAATTAAAAAATCAATAATAGCAGTAAAGCAGAATTTACATTATAAAAACCTATGCTAATACAATTTACGGTAATACTAAAACAATGGTCTAAAGTAGCAAAACTAACATATTTTGCATAAAGGAAACACCCAATGATTTGCAATAATTCTGACAGTTATCAAATTAATTCAAATAAGTTGGTCACCATTACCTTATCTCAACATAAAGTAATAAGTGATCAAGTTATGTATTTATGTATCGATTTCTGACAAAATATTGTGAATAAACATGAAATGAGTTGCAGTTCTTAATACAACACAGAATTTGTATGAAATGAAATAAATTTATATAAATTAGATAATATATTTTGGGTTGCAAATGTTTACAATGTACAAAGCAAAGTGCAACTAAATCATCTGTAGAATCTATTTGTTGAACTGTTTAGTAACCCTCAAATTCTTTGTATTAGCTGCATTGACAGTATATAAATTAAGGGCATATTTTTCAATCTACAAAATGATTACAGATATATGCAGTCAATAAATTAAAAAGTTAATTCTATGCAACAATTTATTTTATGTCTTCTGTAATATACAATCCATATATCAAACATAACAAAATCAAATGAATTTGTTTTGATGTGTTGTCTGTTTTGTCAATTTGATTGTAAATATTGAAAAAGAAGAATGATTTAATTTCTTAACAGCTACTGATCCGTGTATTGCAAGACAGACAACTATTAAACGAGATTTTATCAAATATTCTCAGATGATGAAAGAAATTTTTGTTTTAACAGTAAAGATAGGTTTATGTGTAAATAGTTTAAATAAAAATTTGTTTTATATAAAAATAATTTTTAATTTTTTTTTTACAATTGAAAAAAATGATTCTTATGATAAAAACATTTTCAGGTTGTTTATTTTAATTTAGGATATTTTTATTGGAAGGATTATAAAGCTTTTGACAGTTTATACATTGGACATAGATCGTTGTTTGTAGAGTCAGGTCAAAGAATAACACATTTAAATTAACTATCATTATATTTTATAATTTTTCGAGTGGTAGAGATTTAGGAATATTTTTACTTTCATAGTCAAGGCTAGCTTCTTGGTGAGTTGAAAAGATTGGATTAGTTATCTTTGAAAAACTTTCTAATATTTCTCGTTTTTTTTAAATGCTTTAATTTATCTTTTTTTTTCTGTTTGTTCAGATCAAATCTTGTAACTAATTTTTACTTACTTCTAATGAACAAAATTTCTTCAAATTTTGTGAACGTGATTAATGACAATGCTATATTTAAGAGTTATTTACTCTAACAAAGGTGGTAGGTCACATTTCAAATTGGATTCAAAACAGTTCAGTAAGTTTAGTCTTATGCTCACTAGATGACTCAACCATTAATTTACCTCATAGATGAGTACAAAGAATTTATTAATAGTTTAAATAAGTTTAAAGGAAGAGTAGAAGTAGTTGGATTACTGCCAAGATCACAATAGGTATATGTTAGATAGGGTATGTTCTATAAATGAGAGATTAAAAAATTATGTGACAGAAATAAAGTTATGTTTATGGACGTGTGGGATTTTTTTATTAGTAAGAGAGAGTTATACAGTAAACATGGATTGCACTTAACAAAACAAAAAGTGAAGCATTAGGGAATTTGATTTATGAAAAATATTATAGTTGGGAAACTTATAAAGGGGATAGGGTTTTAAATTACAGTATTATCAAAAAGAAGTTTGAAAATGGATGAGATGTAAGAAGTAAACAAAGGATGGCTGATTCAGACATAAATGTAGAGAATTGTGTCTGCAAAACTAATGATAACAAACTAATTATAAATGTAATAAAGAAGAAAGAGTCAAAAAAATTTATAAAAAAAATAATAAGAAAAGAAGATATTGTAAAAATTGGATATTTGAATATGCAAGGTGGTAGGAGACAAGAAAAGTGGTTGTAATTAAATAAAACTGTTAAAAACAAAGGACTTGAGGTATTAGCAGTAGTGGAAACACATGTAAGAAAAGAAGAAGAGCCTACATTGGAAGATTTGGTATGGCAGGGTATAAATAAAAAAGAAAAATGGGGTTGTGGTATAGGAGTTATATCCAAAAAATATTTTATATATTTATAAAGTGTTAGGAAGATTAATGGTTTGAAATAATATTAAAAAGACAAAAATGGATGGTGGCTATAATATATGTGGCTACTAGAGATAGTCAAACTACAATCGAGTAGAACAGTAATATATATGAATGCCTAGTTAATGATATGCAGATGTTTAAAAAAGGGGAAGAAAATAATGGTTATAGGAATATGAGTGGGCATTTTGAAGAAATTGATGATGTAGATAACAAGAATGGAGAGCTTTTGAAAAATTGTTGTTAGTGAGTGAATTTGAGCATTGGAAATTTGTCAAAATTTTTAAGGGACAATACACATGGTCTAGAAATAATATATTTCACACAATAAATTATGAGTTAATAGAGAAAGAGGGAAAGTACAAAAAATTAAAGTGTTTGATAATGAAGAGAGTGTATGTAATAGTGATCATAATTTGTTTATAATAGAAATGATTAATAATGTAAGGGGAAAAAGTAGAAAGGATAGTGAAAAATGTAATTGGAGAATGAAATGATAAGAATAAGTTAAAAGAATATAAAATAAAAGTAGAAGAAATCATGGAAGAGTTTGTTGGGGATGAATAGAATGACTGATGTGGTAAAGTAGAAAAAGTGGCAAACAAGGTTTTAGGTGAGAATATTCAGAAGAATAAAAGTAATAGAAAATTAAGAATTAGTAAAAGTGTAAAAGACAAGAAAAAAGCATGCAGAGAATATAAATGTGCTATTAAAAACAAAGAAAGTGAAAAAGATGTTAATATTAAATGAGAAAACTATTTTAAAAAAGGAGTTGGCTAAAATGGATAATTATATAGAGAGAATGAAATTAAATAGTAAATTATTGGAGGATATTAATAAAAGTGGAAGAGATGGGAGTAAAACATTTTCAAAATATATTAAAAGAAGGGATGTAGGGGAAAGAGAAATAGTATTATAAATGATGAGGAAAACGTGTATAGCTCTAGAGAAGAATTAGAGATAATCTTAAATAAGTATTAATGTCTACAGAAAAGATGTTAGAAGTCAAGGATAGAGTGATAACTAACATGAAAAGCCATAGCAATGAAAATATATAGTTTTACAGAAAATTAATTGAATGATGCAGGGAAGAAGTTGAAAAGTGGAAAGGCAAGAGGTTTACATAAATGACAGCATGATGAAATTTAGGAAATGGACCAAAATTAAATCTATTATCATGTTTTAATAAGATGGTACAGAAGACAGAATTTCCAGATAGCTGGAATAATACAAGAGTAAGGCTATTATTTAAAGGAAAGGGATCATAGAAGGATAAACAATTAAAGACTGATAGCAGTAATGTCAGTGTTATATAAAATTTTTGCAGATATAGTGGCTGGAATAGGATGACAAAATGGATGAAAGAAGTAATATAGTTGGAGAAATTCAATAAGGTTTTAGAACAGATAGGCATGTAGAAGTTAGTTTATTTGTAATCACACAACTTATGAGTAGGAATACAGGTAAACAATTATATGGTTTTTATAGATATAGAGCAGGCACATGGTGAAGTAAATAGAAATAGATTTTGAGTAATTTTAATAAATTTGTAAATAAATGGATCTTTAGTGGATCTTATTAAGAGAATGTATAAAAAATAATTGCTATACATAACAATTAGAAAATATAGAATCAGTTACAGTTAAAAATGGGATGGAACTAAGGCAAAGATACCCTATCTCACCTATTTTGTTTTTGTTATATTTGAGAAAAATGGAGAGAACAATAGAAAGACTAGAAAGAGGGTTGAGATACCATTAATAGATGGCAAAGGAATGTATACATTAACAAATTTTTTATTTCATGATATCTTCTTGTGCATAGAAAGTAGAAAAAATATGGAAGTCATGTTGAAGATGTGCACAAGAATGGGTCAAAGAAATGGGGATTAAATTTAGTAAAGAAAATTAAAAAATAATGATGATAAATGCTGAAAAAAGAGAAGAGAAAGAATTTTTATTGTGGAATATAGTTAAATGTGGTGAATAGGTATAACTACTTTAATCACCTTAAGTAATCAGAAAAATTGCTTGAATGAATGGAAGAAACAATTGTTAAATGAAGCAAATAAAAGAGAGAAACAATTGTTAAATGAAGCAAATAAAAGAATGAGACTGATAAAGGAATTAACAGTGTTTGCATATAATAAATATGATGTAGTAAGAATTGTATGGAGGGAGTGGCAGTATTAACTTATGGTGATGATGCATTATATGTTAGTAAAGGGGTGTTAGAATACTCAGAAAAAGTATAAAGAGAAGAAGAAGAAAGACATGCATTAGATGCAGATGTGTGGATGATAAAGAAGGCAATTCAAGAAGAAATGGGATGGTCAATTTTTTATTTGAGAGATGCAAAAAGCAAAATAAAAATGTTTGATAGATTGCAAATTATTGATTTTAAGAGAATACCCAAAATAGTATTTAATTGAGTTATGAATAAAGGGCAGGCAACAAGATGAGGGAGATAGTATGGTATGCAGAAGATTTGGACAAAGACCATGCCAGTATACTAGTATAAAAGGGTGGGATGATCGTGTTGGTATAGTGGTAAAGAATGGGATAGAAGAATAGATACATTAACAAAAAATAGGGAATTGAAAAATTAGAAAACTAGTATGGAGAGTAAAATAAGTTTAAATATATATATAGAATTTAAACGGAATATGTGAGTTAATTTATAATAATAGCAAAAAAGTAGTTTATTGTTTAAGGTTTAAACAAAATCATTATCAATAAGAGAATTTACACACAAATGGAGAAATATGGGTAAGTCTGCAAGTTAGGTAAGGAAAACATGGAAAATATTAGGCATCTGCTAATTAAATATAAATGTGAGATAAAAATGTTATATGCTTTCCAGTTGTTAAAAATGAAACTTGCTATCATATGACAAGAAAGTTTCTTTGTATGAGATGTTAGGACAATATTTGGAGATAGTGGAAAAAATTTAACAAGTGGTATATAGCAATAATGAAATTTATAATGTCATAATTTTTGCAATAAAATCTTTTTTGATAAAAAATATTTAACTATTGTAAAAGTTAAGATAAGGGTATACTAAGACATCTTAACAAAATACCAAAAGTTTTTCCACTCAGAAATTATTTATTGGAATATCTTGTTTATGCAACTAAATTGAAGTGTTTCTTGAAGTTAAAGAATTGATAATAAGTAACAAAATAGTTCCTAACATTAAGTGCTAAATGGACTTTATGAAAATGATTTTATTTGACTGATTATGAAATTAGGAGTCACTCTTGCAAGGTTTTGCCTCAAATTTTATGGTGGAAAAATATGATATTTAAATTGTTTGATAACTATGGATTGTATCATTTATTAAAATTATCATTTTCATTACAAATATGGTCCATTAATATATTTAAAAATTACAACAATAACAACAAAAAACTTTAATACACTTTTTCTTTTCTAATCTTGCTTAAAAATTTGATTTTGATTTTCTTTTTTTTTTCATTAAAAATGTTATAAATATTTTGGTCATGATTATATTACTATAATTTATATTTTTATAAGTAAAAAAAAAAACCCCAAAGTTAGTACTCTAAAATATTTATCTTACATAGCAAAAGATGTTTAAGATACTTATCGCTGCTTGTCTTATAAAATCTCAATCCCTGTCTTCTGCAACAATTTTGTTATTTCAGATTGAACAATTTATTTAATTCAATTCTCAAATTTTTAATGTATAAAAATATACACTGTAGTTCTGGTGTTAGAATACTAAAATAAACTACACTAAGATGAAGCAAGGTGGACCTCTGTGATACTCTTTGACATGATATCTATCATCTAGTTATCACTAAATTGTCTTAGTGCAGAGAATATTCATTCATTACTTTCAATTTTTCTCAGTTCACTTTTGTGAAGTGGCATGTTGTTCAGGTTATAATTATGCGAGGATTAAACTGCAATTTGGTTCTATGGCATATAATAATATTAATTCTCCCTACATAATTTAGCAGTGGTAGAAGGTCAGATCCTGGCGCCTAATGACCTAGAATCAATTCCAGTTATGGATATCATCAGTTCTTAAACTTCTTATGAGAACAGTAAAACTTTTCGATTATTTATTTTATTGACATTAGTAATAGTAGGAGTGTGGTTTTTATAATATTCCGTTACACAGATACGGCAGTTTCTATGGTTTCCATATATTAACGATTTTCTTTCAATTTTCTTAAACGCACACGCCTACACACATAACATTTCACTTCTGTAGTTGAATTTTAGAAAAAATGAAAACAATTTATTCTCGGTTTTTTCTTTATGCAAATATGTACATAAAATGAACATTTGTAATTACCGAGGATTGCAGAGTAAATAATGAATTTGTGCAAAGACAAAATAATTTTTTAATCGAAAAAAAACATAATCTTTATATACATTTTAAATTAAACAAAGTTCTTAATTGAGTTATCGTGTAATTCAGTTTTTTCTTCATAAAATCATGTTAAAAATTCTAATAATGTCAAGATTAGTGTAAAAAAAAAAAAGTTAACAAATAGGATTACTTTAGAAGCTTTTAAAATAAAAATCAATCATATGAAAGAAATAATTACAAATGTTTCATTTTTTAAAATGAAAGAAAATATTTCAATATTTTTCTAAAACATCCGTTTTATATCTTAAAATTAAATTACAATTTTCTAGGGGTTTAACCCAAAGATAAAGCAATTGCTAAAAACTAACTTCCTATTACCCCATTTTATTGAAATATAGAACAACCCACTATGACAGTTGAGTGAATTAACAAACAGTTATAAAATTACATCAATAATATTTGTTTATTTTTATCAAAATAATAACCCTTGTTAGAGAAGTCAAGATTAACAATCTAAATTATACACATATCCCAACTAAGACCGCTTCATAATAGTATAATAATCTTAGTTTCATATCGGAATCAAGATAAAAAAGGTAATTAATTGACTTATGACAAATCTGTCTAGTCCACTTTCTTTTTTTATTTACTGCACATACTTTTTTTTGACAACTAAGTTTAGTTGTTGCATTATATACTCAAACATTATTTAAGTATTAAGTAAATAAAAAATAAAAAATATAAAATATTTTATAAAAAACACTTTGATTTAATTTGAGGAGATTAAAAACATTTTTTTTAAGATCACAATTTGGGTTGGAATATTTAACTTGAAACCAAGAGGGGATGGGAAGGCATTCATAAATTAATTAATTCATTAACTAGTTTTAAAAATTGTGATTAAAATAATTAATTTATTGATGTCCCTACTTTTATTTCAAATTAAATATATCAATCCAAATTGTGATCCAATTTTTTTTTTTTATTGTCTTACTCCTCAAATTAAATAAAAGTATATTTATAAAATATTTTTTACTTATATTATTTTTTACTTTTTAGTTATCAGATAATTATTTCACCAGGTATTTTATAAGTATTCATTCTAAGAATATATATAATATCACTATATTTCTAGCTGGTTGAAGTGAAAGTCACACTCATTAAAATTATTTACAAGATACTTTTTGTTTATAAAAATATTTTCAAAAACTCAAATTTTAGTTAAAGAAAGAAGGGATTTGAACTCAGACTTTCAAGCACCCTTTTACTATCCACACTATCTCATACCACTAATGCACATGACCATGTGTGGTCATGTCTGTCAGTGTTATGAAATAGCATGGATAGTTGAAGGCTGCTTGAAGGTCTGAGTTCAAATCCCCTCTATTTACAATTAAGCTCCAGGTATATAAAGAATGCCTGTATTTCAAATATTAAAGAAAAAAGAGAAATTATGATTGCAATCTTCATTTCTTTTTCTTTCTATTTTAATTAACTGAAAATGCTTTTTAGGGAATATTCAATGAAAGCATATTTAAAAAAAATATCATCTACTGTGAATCACTGAAACTTACTGAACTAATGCCACATGTTTTGAAATTTGTTTCACAAACACTGTTAGACTGGATAACTGATAAACACCTCTAAAATATGTCAGTGTCATAGTTCATTATCATTAGTACCTAATATGTATTCAAAATTTAAGAAAATCCATTTGATAGAAGTAAGTTAAAAATTGGTTTTAAGATTTGATATGGACTACCAAACAAACACAATTTTTTAAGTTAAATAAAAACATTAAAAAAAAAAAAAGAAAATTTATAAATTATAAATTTCATGCAAGCTTATGTACATACATATTATCTAATGTATTTTAATGTGTAATACTGGGAAATAATATTTTTCAGCTAATAAAAGAAACTGAGATAAACCAATGTAAAAATTCTGAACATTTCTTAAAGCTATTTATATTAATAACTTCACATAATAGTCATTTAAGTTTATAAGAATTAGTTTGTCACTTAATAAAATGATAAGCATGGAAAATGCCTTGTATTACACTCAGTAAAACATACAACTTACAGATTTCACAATTTGCTTTGTGAAGAGGCTGATAACAATTTAGCATCAGCAGATTCCAACTTCAAATTTATGAGTATCTGACTGCTTTGTTAAATAGTGCATCATGAGTTATTATTCTGAAAGTAATTTTAGCCTGGTGAATTTGTTTTTTTTGCAAGTGAACTTGTAAATAACTGACTACCCTCAAATAGGCTATCATTTATAGATATCTCTATTTATGTAAATAAAATTGAATCCACTGACTAATGCATTGTTTGATTGGCTTATTTTTACTAATAACTGTTCATTGTTATTTAAATGGCCAGCATATAGTTTTATGAATTCAATTTTCAATAAATCTATAAGTTTGATGATTCTAATTGTACTGTCACAAATTGTTTTTAATCAGCCTTTATATTGACTTACTCATTTATTCAATCATATGGGTGCACTATTTTTTCTTTCTAGATTTATTATACACTGTTTTTGTTCAAATGTTATTATATATATATATATTATAAATAATTTTTGTTGATATCTACATTTTATAATTTTTTAAAATTAAATTGTATCATAAGAATATATATATATGTCATATTATTATTACTATTTGCGGGATATTCCGTGTAGTAAAAAAGCTAAATGCTGATGTTTCAGTACAATATCAAGTACCTTCCTCAGAGCATCCTCTTTCTCAAATCATAAGAATGCATGTGAGATTTAAAACTGTTTTTATCGTTTTCTTTCTCCTCATATTTAAATTCTATTGGTTGAGAAGTTTTAAAATTTATTTTCTCTTCCAATAGCTTCTTCCAAATGTTGTTAATCTTCTTTAATTCACACCTTTCATTTATGCTCTTGGGCCTTTTAAAAATTTCTATAGCTTCTCTTAGCAATCTCTGGTCATATTGTTCAATTTTTGCTAAAATATTTGTTTTTTCAAAATTGATATCATGATTTGTTAATTTTATATAAGAATAAATAGCTGATGAATTGGATTTTTCTCTCACTGCCAGAATGTGTTCTTCCTTTCTAATATTTATTCTATGATTAGTCTGTCCTATATTTGTATGTGGACAGACCCTACATGGAATTTCATATACACCATGACACTCCAAAGCAATTTTATCTTTAGGAAGTGGAAATATTTCACTAATTTTTTTATAAGTAGTGTAAATTGTGTGAATATTATTATTTTTTTAAATGTTACCAATTCTATCAGTTACTCCTTTTATATATGGCAAAATTGTCTTAATTTTTGATGTATCAAAATCTTTTTTCTTTTGATATGTATAAGCCCTATTAATAATGTTGTAATTAAAACCGTTATGAAGAAGCATTTTATTAGTAGCAAAAAGGTCCCAGTGAAAATGGCTATTGGAAGAGAAAATAAATTTTAAAACTTCTCAACCAATAGAATTTAAATATGAGGAGAAAGAAAACGATAAAACGGTTTTAAATCTCACATGCATTCTTATGATTTGAGAAAGAGGATGCTCTGAGGAAGGTACTTGATATTGTACTGAAATGTCAGCATTTAGCTTTTTCACTATACGGAATATCCTGCAAATAGTAATAATAATATAACATCTTTTAACCGTGAAAATATTAGAATTAATATATATATATTATAATTATTTTCAGGATATTCCATGTAGTAAAATAGCTAAATAGCTGACATTTCAGTACAATAACAATTACCTTTCTCGGAGCGTCTTCTTTCTCAAATCATAGGAATGATTGTGAGATTTAAAATCGTTATTTTTATCTTTTTCTTTCTCCTCATGTTGATGATACCCTTGTTATTTGGCCTCATGGTAAGCATGCTCTTGATGGCTTTTTTAATTTTTTAAATTCTTTTCACAACAATATCAAATTTACTATAGAAAATAATAATCAATTGCCTTTTTTGGATGTTTTAATTGAAAGAAATGAGAATGGTTCTTTATTTCATAATATATATATATATATATATATATATATATATATATATATATATATATATATATATATATATATATATATATATATATATACACACTCACTGGGAGGTATCTACATTTTTCTTCTCATCACCATCCTGCACAACTATTTTCAGTGGCAAAGATGTTGTTAGATAGAACAAAGAGACTTTCTGATGATAGCCATTTTCTCCAGAACATTTCTGCAATTAATAAAACGCTTCTTGATAATGGTTATGATTACAACATTATTAATAGGCCTTTTTTTATATAAAAAAAAATGATTTTGCTACATCTGAAGTGAAAACAATTTTGCCATATATAAAAGGAGTTACTGATAAAATTGGTAACATTCTAAGGAAGAAGAATATTCACACAGTTTACACCACCTTTAAAAAAATTAATGACGTATTTCCATCTCCAAAAGATAAAATTTATTTGGAGTGTCATGGTATATATGAAGTTGCATGTAGGGTTTATTTACAATCATATATTGGACAAACTAATCATAGAATAACTATTAGAAAGGAAGAACACATTCTGGAAGTCAGAAAAAAATCCAATTCATCAACTATTTATTCTTATATAAAATTAACTAATCATGATATCAATTTTGATAAAACAAATATTAATAGCAAAAATTGAACAATATGACCAGAGATTGCTAAGAGAAGCTATAGAGATTTTTAAAAAGGCCCAAGAGCATAAATGAAAGGTGTGAACTAAAGAAGATTAACAACATTTGGAAGAAGCTATTGGAAGACAAACTAATTTTTAACACTTCTCAATCAATAGAATTTAAACATGAGGAGAAAGAAAAAGATAAAAATAATGATTTTAAATCTCACATGCATTTCTATGATTTTAGAAAGAGGGTGCTCTGAGGAAGATACTTGTTATTGTCCTGAAACATCAGCTATTTAGCTATTTTACAACACAGAATATCCTGAAAATAATTATAACATGAAGTCACCATTTATCGGTGAAAATATTAGAACATATACATATATAAACAGTGAAATCCTGTTTAATAAATATAATTGTTTGCAGAAATATGTTCACTAAAGGGTCTTTTCATTCAAAAATACACTGAAATGCATATATTTAATGGTATTTTTATAGAAGCTTTATGATGGATGTTTTCCAGCCATGTTTATTTTAATTATCTATTTTCAGGGGCATCAAAAAATCTATCAAACAATATGGTAAACTACAAGCTATTGTGCTTAAAAATTATCTTTTTAATATAACTCTAAAAAGTAAAAGAAAATACACAGAACTACAAATGATTGCAATTAAAAGAAATTTAATATAAATAACAAATAAAAAAGCTAGCCAAAGAACATATAACAAATATGTGTTACAAACATGGGTTCTTCTTGTGATGGACAGAAATTTTTAACAGCATGCATCATGGCTGCAAATGCATCTTTATCTTTAGGCAGTTGGCTCAACATAAATTGTGCTAAATAGAAATCGATGTGTTATCTCACAGTTATCCTATGCTTTTTATCTCTTCTGTGTTGGGATGATCCCAGATTTTAATCATTTCTATAAAAAAAACATGTAAAGTAAAAGCTCAAAGATAATATTACACTAAATGTAATAAAATTCTGTCAAATAATGACAACAATATTCACAATGTGTTTACATTCATATGCTACTATATGCATAAAAATAATTATTAATTATATGTTATGAAGTGAAATTCATAAGCCATTTAGTAATATTTTTCAAAGATAACAATAATTGATAATTCATTTTCTTAATATTATTTAATTTTAATGACTAACACATGTTTAGTAAAATATTTCTGAGAAAATAAATACTAAACAAATAGTTGAGGTCTCAGGAAATGGATAACTAAAACAAAAATGGATGAAAAATTTCATAGTACAGCTTTTACAAAAGTACCTATTTAAAGACCAACCATTTCAGATTAAAGCCTAGAGCAAAATTATTATCCAGTATAACCATTTAAACAGGAAAAATATAATACAAAATTAAAAAATACAAATGAAAAAGTAAATATAAAATTAGTGGCAGTACAATATGTTAAACCACTAAACATCACATGATCACCATTTCTTATGATTGTTCATAACTGTTAAGGAAAAACTCTCCATACAGTAGTGCCACTCAGTGCAAGCCAGAGTAATTAATAAATGCCAGAAGGCTTGTGCATAAAATTCGCATCTAGCTAAACTTGGATAGAAAATATTATTGTGTTTTTAATTTTAACTCTTAGTTTTGTAGTTAAGTAGAGATAAAAGATGGCTTCTAGAGGGTTGCATTAGATCCTAAGATCTAGATGCAGTGCTCTCAGATCCATGGCTTTTCACTGATGAAATCCACAAGTTAGAAACTAGTCTGATGATATTGCATGAGATAGGGATTTTATGCACAAGACTTCTAGCATCAATTGATTACTCTGGTTTGCACTGAATGGCACTACTGTATAGAGAGTTTTGCCTGTTTTAATAACAGTACAATATGTGTAAATCTGAGCTTTGATTTTAAAAAAATAATTTATTAAACAAATAAACCTGCAAATAAATTACTTTCCATTTGATTTGATTTTACTAAAAATTAAATTAAAAAATTTAAATTTTATTATACTAACAATTAGCATTTAATATATATATTTTTTTAAATTGTAATTATCAGATAAATATACAATAAATACAAAGGGAAATTACATTATAATAAAGTGAAATGTGACAAAAGTTCTGATAGTCTGCAAAGATCTAAAACAATTACACAACTACATGCTATGTTGGTCAATGGTGTTTGTCTTAATATTTGTGTTCATTGAATTTGCTGTTCTATAAAAGCTTTCTCTGATACTTCTACTCTTTCTGATTTCTTTTTTTATGTTTAATTTAATTATTGAATGTGGGTGTATTCACCTATTATGTGCACTGTATAGAGTTAAGTGCGTTAAAAGAAACATGCAAATTGGCATTTTTTGACGTATTAAGGCAGTTCTTCAAATAAATATCATTTCCAAATATCTCATTAAAGCTTTTCCTTAATAATTCAGAAGACTACTAAAATTCCAAAATTTAACATTAAACTGGAAGTTACTGTAAATCTACAGAAAGTTATATATAATAAACTAATACAAATCTATAAATAAACAAAAAAAAAAAGCAGACTGGATTCACATATAATTTAGCTTGGATCATATTCTTTATTAATTGATGGAGTGGTATTAGTTTATACAGACATGCTTTGACAAAGATATGCTAATATTGAAGGCCTGGATTATCAAAGTAACACATAATGTTTTGTACCAAGGATTTATTATCAAAATAGTTGATAATTGCCTACATACTCTGGTTGAATATATTTGATTATGTATTACCTAAAATATATAAAAATAATATAGTTTATACATATGTAGCTCACTGGGGGTTTACAATAACTTTCATTTTAATTTACATTGAATTCACAGTGTTCAAATTTTTATTATTTCGTTTCCAATCCATATGAAAAAAAAGACACATCTGTGTGAAGTATGTAGAGATTTAATGAAACATAATCCTTGGCTAATTTATGAATAATACCAATCAACCATTCAAATATAAGACCATGTCTTCTTATATTAATAATGATAAATTGAATAATATGCTGTTAAAGTGGGGATATTCAGTTCTATAATATTCCTATTCTTGAAATTATGTATACTGTAGAGTGATTTGTTTATTTTTCATGTGATATAGCAAATAAATGTGAATATTTTATGCAATATATTCAGAACTGACATCTGTATAGATATATACAATGATAATATTAACAGTAAAGACCTTTACTCTCATCACTGTTGGCCATAGTGCTAATGAAAATGAAGCGAATTACTATAAAATGAGTACTAATGCTTAATCTATGAATATTCATTCAAATACCTTGAATAAACTGGGTAAATTAAGAAGAAAGAAAACTACTAATATTAATACAAGTATAAAAAATTGAAGTGAATGTAATAAAAAAATCAACTAAAAATCAGTAATATATGAATTTTTTTTACAGTACATGCACTCCAATATGGAATATATAGAGGGTTTGAACTCAGTCTGAGTTCAAACACCCTATAAAAATCAGTAAATAATATGTTTAATCCACAAATAAATTCTTCATTAATAAACGAATTTCATATATAAACTGTCTCATTTGTTAAGAATTTACATTATTCCTTTTTACTAACTTAATCGATTATTGACATAGTGAATTTAATTATTGAAGTTTTAATTTTCTCAAATGTTTATTCACTTGATAATTCTACAGATGTTTTTGATGTCAACTTGTTTAAATGGACTATTTATGGGCAGTAAAATTCTATCAAGTTTTATCTCCTATTTACATATATTCTTAAAATTGAATATATGACAGTAATATATTGATTCAAAACAGAAAACAAATGACCAGCATCCGACTTATTTTGATGGAATTTGGTTGTTTTATCACTATAAACTTTGTTATGTGATTGCAAACTATGTAATAACATGTGCTCAATATGTCATTGATTTGGCATTAAAAATTGTGCTTATAAAATATTATCTTGGTTTTAAACCACTAAACATCACATGAGCAAGTATAAGAAATGTGATCATGTGATGTTTAGGGGTTTAATACCAATCCTGCCTAATATGATAGTGGTGGCTATGATTATTAAAAAACCAAAGACAGCAAAATGTATGGGTACTGAACTAAGTTCTGACCTATATGACTATATAAACTAATGAGCTTAGATTGATAATATTATTGTTTTCAATTTTATTTTCATAGTTCTGTAGTTAAGTAGAGATAAAAGGTGGCTGCTGGAGGGTTGCATTAGATCCTAAGATCTAGGTGCAGTGCTCTCAGATCCAAAGCTCTTCACTGATGAAATCCACAAGCTAGAAACCAGTCTGGGGATATTGGAAGAGTAAGCACTAGATAGGGATTTTATGCACAAGCTTTCTGGCATCCATTGATTACTCTGGCTTGCACTGAATGGCACTCCTTTATGGAGAGCTTTTTCTGTTTTAATATCTTGGTTTATGACATTGGAAAGATGAAAATATGAATTGAAAATCAAATCACAAATAATATTTGAGATAAAATGAATAGAGTTGAAAATTATGAAAATAAACATTAGAATATAGTACAGTACAATTAGAAGTAAATGAAATTATTTTTCCAGGTGTCATTAAGATGCTTAGAGATTCTTCTAATTTAACAGCAGCAACTTTATTCATGTAATATTATCACCTAGGGGAAGTCATTGCTCTTTATACATTTACTAAAATGGACATACATTCTCCCATCAATAATTGTATTAAAACCATTGGTGATCCATCTATGATTAGAGCTTATTCTTTAAATAATCCAACAATTATTGATCATGCTTAAAGTAGAGTTTGAACTTATTATAAGCCTGATTTTTAAATTGGTATATTATTTGTACAATTCAATTTATATATATCACACGGAAGAGTATGTTTTTCATTTTTAACTACCTGTAGTACTGAATTAATTTATAAAGAATGTAATGATTAATGATATAGTGATTTACATATCTGTAATACTGTGGAAGAACCCTATCTTTGTACATGCACTAGTTGAAATGCACTTATGGTTTGATGAGAGAATGCATATAAATTTTAGCCATGAGTGAAGATTAGTTGCTTCCACAATATTGCAGATATATAAATCGCTACATTATTAATTATTACATCTATATAAAATAATAAAATTCTGTGTTACCAATAGGTAAAAATTAGAAAGTTTCTCTTTTCTGTAATATATAAACTGAATTCATGCAAATAATTTGAAAATTAGGCTTATAATAGTTTGAACCCTAATTTAAGCATGGTTATATTCAGTGAAAAAAAAATATATTTATATGATATTAAGATAACAATGCTGGTATTTTTTCAAAGCTAGATTCGTTTATGAATATAAATACATAAAATCAGTTCACCCTATTCACATAAAGAATCTTCAATCTTCTGTTAAGAAAACCTTCTATTAATGAAAAAAGTGATAACCATTTTTCTTTATGATCTACAAAAGATTGTTACTGATTGAGATTTTTAATTCATAAATATTTAAATAAATCACATTAACAAACAAATCAAATCTGTTTTGAAAGTAGACTAACAAATAGATTTTAGAAAAAAAATGGATGCCCTCCTTTTTCCCCCTTAAAATAATTGATTTTATTGAAATAATTTTACAGGGTAGAAATATTTACATTAGCAATAATACATTTCTTATTACTTGTATTATGGGAACTAGAATGAATGCTTCAATCAGTTGGGAGTTTGATGATTTGCCAAGTTTCCTTATACTGGTTTCCTGGTGCTAATGGTTCATCTCTAAGCTTGATCTTCTTGATTTTTTTGCAAGAATTTGGTTTTGTGGGTTAATGATGGAACGACTGAAGATGTGATTACATCTAATCGTCCAGATAGTATAATTTAACATGATAGAAATACTTATTTTTGTGAAATTGCCTGCATTGATGATTTCTTGCAAATCAAATATTTTGTTCTTGTCAAAGAGCATCCATTTGTTGATGAGGATTCTGTACAGTCCAAGAACTGGACATCCAAAGAGAAGATGTGGAAAGATTTCATGTTTTCTGTTACACAGTTGGCAGATGAGGCTTATTTTGGAGTATCCTCTCTTATGTACTAAGAAGGAGTTAGTAGGGAGAGCTGATAGATTGATTTTTAAAATGAAGTCCAAAAATTTGGCTTCTAGCCCCCAGAAGCTGAATTGCTTTATTAATGAGTAATTAGATATGTTTAGAAATCCTGAGATACTCTTTTGAGTGCTGTTGACTAGGTGATATATGTACCAGTATTTAAGCTTTGTATGGTTGGTGCTGTTAAGCAGATCATTAGTTTTAAGCAATGTGAGTATTTTGTTAGTCCATGTAGGGGCACTCTTAGAAGGGGGTCGATCATTTGGAGGTAATAAAAGCTTTTTTTGTCAGCAGAGTGAAGAGTCTTGGCATTAAATAAATGTGGGCTGCCTTTATGTGTATATTAGTTTTTCTTTGTATGTATAAATTAAACATGCTTGTTTATGAGCAATTTGAGATCATTGCTAATTAAATTTAGCACTCTTTGTTTAAAAAGTCTGAATTTCAATTTTGTCACATACAGACAAGAGGTTACCTTTTGTCTATGCCATTAAATTCAGTCCTCAACCTTGTTTACAAGGTAGCACTGCTAAAAGAACATAGTAGTTGGGGGTAGTGATAGATATTTTATATACAAATTTTAAGCTAGTGGTATGCAGTTATTTTATTTCTTATATATTTATCTTAAGGAGATTTCCAAATTTAAAATTATTATTATATTAGTTTTTTATTGTTGATGAAGAATGTAACATCATGGCTAATTTAAATTCCATGCTCCATGTATATATAACTCTGATTTTAAATTTATATTGCAGTGGTACAGCATATAGACAAGAGGTTATTTCTTGCATGTTTGATTAAATTCAAACTTTATTTTAGTTTAAGGTAGCCCTTTTGAAAAATACAGCAGTGGAGTAGTGATAGATGTGCAAAATGAATTACTATTTAGATAATAAACTATTCTTTTGCAGCAGTAGAATAGGATCATGGTAATCTACTGGTAGAATATACATATTATATATAAAATTAAAATTTTTATACATATCTGTATGGTATGAGTGAGTAAACTATTTGTAATTGAAGATAGTGTTATTTTATGCAATGTATACTCAATATTAATAACTTAATTTATTCTGGGGCAGTTTTTCATCTACTTTAGAGATATATTGAATAATCAATGGATACCAGATGGTGTAAAGCTATAACACCTCCATCACTCATCTGGGATTTCCAGCTTTTGCTTCCATCAATGACTCAAATTTGGAATTAAAGAACTTATACATCTAGCAATCATTTTCATTCCTATATAGTATTTAAAGTATAGCAGAAATTTGAAGATTTCTGAATTCAAGCTAATTTTCTTGCTTTCTAATTCAATTTAATATCAAATGTATGCCTCTTTTAACCTTTGATTAGAAATGTTAATATCAGCAATATTACATGACTTACTCATATGCTTCCAAAAATAAATTTGTTTTCATCTAATTTAAACCATCTACTGTATGTGTGAATAGTGAATGAATACAAGATCACAAGATCATATAAGCTATAATATCCCCTTCATCTGTCCAATTTCTGACATTTTGCCTTCATCAGTGAGAAATATGAGTTGTATTTAGAACTAATATACCATTAATCACATGATTATCATTTTTTATGCTTACACAATCTGTTCAAATAGTGGCAACCCTCTCCATAAAGTAGTGCCACCCAGTGCAAGCTGTAGCAATCAGTGGCATACTAGTAAATTTATTATCAAAATTCCTATCCCCAGACTAGTTTATGGATTATCCCTTACATCAGTGAGTAGCCTTGGATCTGAGAGTACCACATGTAAATCTTTAGATTCAAGGCTTCTCATTGATAAAATCCACAAGCTTAAAACTAGTCTGAGGATATTGAATTAGTAGGCACTAGGTAGGGATTTTGCTGTGTAAACATTCTAGCATTCATTGATTATTATGATGTGCACTGAATATGATTTGATACTTTAGGAACTAATACGTTTATGCATCTTGCTGCCACTTTTTACTTTTAAGGGGTATTTTACAACAATAAAATTACATGTATCAAAGAGGATAAAGGAACATTGACTTGTATTATTGGATAACAAAAAATATCTTCAAAAAATTTGTATACAAATTAGTAATCTGAAATTTAAATAAATTAAGATAGAGTATTTTATTGCAGAAATGAAGTTACTGCTGTTATTTTACTTAATTTGTTGTATGGATGTGAAACTTGGACACCCTGCTGGTGCAATTGTAAGGCATTAGAAAAGTTTCACTTAAGGATGCTTTGTAAAACTGTGAAAATGTAATTGCAAGATCACAAATCAAATCAATATGCTTTTCAGACTGCTGTATGTGATATTGTTGAATCTACTATTGTAAAATTATATTTTCATTAGATTGGTGTTATAAAATTAATAAACAATAGAATAATTTCTAAAAGAGTATTTTATGGTAATGTTGAGTATAGATTTCATAAGGGAAGTAGACTCTGTCTATGTCATAAGGATTATCTTGAAGATATTCTAAAGGAATGTAATAATAACTGTTTCCATTAGGAAAATGTGACACAGAATATATTATATTAGAGCGCAACAATTAGACATGTGTTGAAGTATTTCAGAAGAAAAAAGTTTTCTGATGAAAAAATTAAAAGAAAATATTATAAAATATCAAGTAAACAGAAAAAGGTATCATGCTGTATCATCATCATGAACCATTATCAATCCACTGCAAGAAGAAGGTCTCTCCAAATTCAATCCATCTTCTCCGGTCTTTAGCTTCTCTTCTCCACATCATCCCTGCACACTTTTTTATTTCATCCATCCATCTCACATGTTGTCTTTTTCTGGGTCTTTTACAATCTCTTGGAATCCAGTTTAAGATTTCAATTGTCCATCTATAATTATATCTTCTAGCAATACGTCCAGCCCAACTCCAATCTTTTTTAATGAAGTCAGTAACACCCATTTGTTCTCTTACCCATATAATGTGTTTTCGATCTCTTCTAGATACTCCCAATCTCTCCGTACTTTTTGCACGGTCTGAAGTCTCTGTATTGCTCTTCTATTAAGTGTCCAAGTCTTATGAGGACTTATTTGAGGTTCACATATATAGTTATCACAAAACTGTTTTCTAGATTAGTCTCATTTACCGCTTTCCTTTTTTTTTTTTTTTTTGGAGTTGGAATGGTCAAACCCATTTACGAGTAACTATTTTATCATCATCATCATCATCATCATTATTATTATTTTATTAGACCTGCAATCTGTTACATGTTTTTAAAATTAGTATGCTGGTAAATGTAAAAATATTATTATATATAAACAAAACTGTTGTTATCAAAACTTAACTGTGCATATTAAAAAAAAAAAAAACTGTAGCTATTTGATTTTATATATTTAAACGAGAAAACATTAAAATTAAAATAATCTCTTGATAGTTAAAGTACTGTCCTGCCATACAATATGATAGAATATCTGGAAAAAAATTTGAAATTATTTTGGTTAGAAGATCATTTCTAAACAAGTGCAATTATTTTTAAAGATAGAGATTACAGTCTTCCCAAATAATTACTCCATCATGGTTGGCACATGGATACCTTGTTATTTCACTGTCCTGTTTGAAAAAACGCTAAGAAAGCCTTTATTCTGTGATGAGAAAGCGTTTATTCTGTAGTAGGTTACGTACGTCTATTTTATAATTACCTTTTAAGATTAAAGTTTGAATAGAGAGCATAATAAAATTCTTAAATCCCAGTATTATGGGTAATCCTAATGAGCTCAAAAACGAAGTATATGTACCGAGATTGTTTGAATATACCAGTATTTTATGCAGGATTGTTCAGTTATTGTTTATTATTCTATAAATGTGTGGCTGTATGTCATTAATATACTTAGGGTTAGTTAGCAAATATTATTTTTAAATATATATTTATAATGTTTATATGTAGGTGACATTATATTAATGTGTTTTATATTTTTAATACCTGAAACTTTATAGTTGTCTGTTTAGATGTATTTACTTGTACACAAACTTATTTTTAATAAAACTTAGATTACGCTTGTTTAACAAAATAAATATTGCTTCCTTAATATGAATTATACAAAATAACAGGAAACTTTTTCAAAATTGCTGGAAAACAAAACATCATCAAATACCGTTGAGAAATTATGAATGGCTTATTTTGGACTTTTTAATCAATTGATTTTCTTTTTGGTCTTTTTAAAAAATTTCAGTCAATATCAGGAAACGTTTGAATAAATTCAGAAAATAATAAAATAAATCTGAAAAACAAATGAGAAGAAAAAATATACTGAATTAAACACAATGATTGATAACAGGACATTCATTTTTTTGAAATGCCAGCTGATGCAAATCCTGTTCATGAGAAACTAAAATCACATTCTTCTATTCTGTTTTTTTCCTACAAAATATTAAAAACAAGGCCTATATTTAAACAATCTTTTCACCACCATTTTGCAAAGAAAATAAAATTCTACAAAAGTGGAAAATGCAGTTTTAAATATAATAATGAGATTTAAAACAACTTATGATCACAGTCTCCTATCCTTGCACTCAATGATGAAATCCACAAGCTAGAAATTAGTCTGAGTATTTTGGATGAATAGGCACTAGATAGGGATCTATGCACAAACCTTCTGGTATCCATTGGTTACTCTGGTTGGCACAGGGTGGCACTACTGTATGGAGAGTTTGTATAGCTAGTGTAAATGTAAAAAATGATGATTTGTGATGTTGTAGTGGTTTTATACCAATCCTGCCCATAGGATAATGATGACTGGTTTTTAAGACACCAAAATGTATAGATACTGAACTGGGTTCAGATCTACATGATTACACAAGGGAATCAGTTTAGATTGAAAATATTATGTTTTCATCTTGGACTCATAGTTTTATAGTTTACTACATAGATGAAAGATGACTGCTGGAGAGTTGCATTAAATCCTAAGATCTAGGTGCAGTGCTCTCAGATACAAGATTCCTCATTGATCAAAGGCACAATCTGGAAACTAATCTGGGAATATCGAATGAGTAAGCATTAGATAGAAATTTTATGCACAAATTTTCTTGTATTCATTGATTATTAAGGCTTGCACCGAGGGTCCCTACTTATATGGGAAGGTTGTGACAATTTTAATGAGAGATGTCCTGCTGAAAAAATATAGTAAACAAAATAAAACTTTAGAGAATAAATTGCTTAAGGTAAACCACTAAAAATAATTAATAAATAATAACTGTGATTTGGTGCAGTGGTAAGAATATCAGATAAGGGAGCATAGGATCCTCATATTGATTCCATTTGTATCACTTGCAGCACTCAAACTTCTTATAAGCCCCCAAACAATAAAGCTATTTGATAATTTTTTACTATTAAGATAATACAATTATATACTTATTAGTATTATTAACCTTTTCTGAGAAATTACCATGTCAGGACAGTCACAGCTTCAAGTCAATCAAAAAACGTCAATTTTTGAGCTATATTAGTGTTTTTATATTTATTTTAAAGGCTTAAAATGTACTGAAAGATTCTGCCCTCTCCAGAATTATTTTACAAGTAAAAAATTAATAATATTGATGTAAGAAGCTATAACAAAGGGAGTAGGCAGGTTTTCCTAGATGCTGATTGGTTGGTTCACATTTTGGACAATAGAAGAGTGTCTGTCAAATAATTTTCACTACTCCAACTTCTGTTTTGATTTTGAAAATAAAAAATAATGTCTTAGAATATTTATTATTATTATTATTTTTCATACATATTATGAATTATTTTTATAAAATGTACTGAAAATATAATTATTTTAGAAAAATAATAAGATTTTAGTAAAAAAATGTATACTTTTACACAAACATAAATTAAAAACAAAGCCAGCGCTAACAACAATTTTGACATTTGTCAACAATTTTCATTGCCCCAAGCTCTTTATTTCATTTTCAAACAGAAATGAATAATTTAGAGTATTTTTCTGGAATTTATTTACATATTATAATGTGTTTTGGTAAAATATGCTGAAAATATAATTATTTTAGGAAAATAGCAAGATTTTAGTAAAAATTTATTTACTTTTACATTAACGTACATTAACGTAAATTGAGAAAGAAACCAATGACATCTGCAGCATTTTCTAATTTATTACAAAATTTTTTTAGGTCTTCCACTATTTAATATTTTATAATTATAAATATAAATTTATTTTTGAAAAAACTTTCATTCACATTCATAATCTGACAAATTATTAATATACTTTTTACAAACAAAACTAAAATGAATATAATATTAAAAGATGAATATATTTTTATGACTGAGTTTGTTAATTGACCAATCAAAAGTTGTAAAACTTTAATTCTTATGGCCAATGAATTTTAAAAAAATTTTCAACAAAAAGGTTAAAAATGTAATGTCTTTGAATTCTTAGACTTGAAAGCTCCATGTTTAAACTTAGTTTTATTTTTAAATCTAATTATAACACATTATAATATTATCACAAACATTTATGTCATATTGACTTTTTATGTCTGATCAAAGATGCGACTTTCAGAAAAGCATGAAATTATATAATAGAGATATCCAATACAGTTTGGTGTAGATGGATGAGTGTCTGGTTTGAGATTATATAGTCCAGAATCAAATCTGGTGCTCTTAGAACTCTCATGTAATACATCCATTAACATTTTTTTATAATAAAAAATAAAATTATTATATGCCATGTGAGATTAAAATAACATAAAAACAATAAATCTAAGAAAATATTATTATATTATAAAATAAAAATACAAAATAAATGATTTAAACATTTTTTAAAGATATTGATGTAAAATTTATTCATAAATAGTAAATTTTTCTATGTAGTTTTTAAGATAGATTTTTTAAAAATTAACTGTGTATTATTCTGCAAAAAATTATAATTAAAATGCCATATTATGTAACATACTAACTGTATTTTTAGCAACTTGCAGAACATTTTGCTATTTCATTTTTAATCCAAAATATAAAGGAAGGTATCTATTTAGGATGAGAGATTCTAAGCAAAACAAATACTAAATTATGTAATAATTTGTTTTCAAATATTTTTTTGAACCTGTAAATGATATACAATAAGATGGAAGAGCAAATATATATTAATAACTATAATTTCGGTCATTTATACACATGTGCACACATATAAACACATTAAACAAACATATTGACAATATATGTATACAATCTACTGATAAACTTAACTTTATATTTACAACAACAACAAAGTTTTATTTTTTGAAGAATAAATTTGAAATAATTGATTAATATACATAATCTAATGACAGAATGGATCCAGTCATTACTGCTGCAGAAAATATTGCAGAAGCCACAGAACTAGTGACATGCATTGCTAGACCGTCTTAGAGGTGTTCAACTGAGCTTCAGATCCCAAAGTCCTCCATAAAACCAACCATTCACACCAAAAACAAATGCCCAGAATCAATGCTTAAATCATCAAATAGATGCTGCCACTAGTCTATTTCTCTCTTTCCCATTGTCAAGCCAAAGAATGGAAGACAAGCCCTGAAACCATTGATGGAAACCAAAGAGACAATTAGTTGAAAAAGTAACACTAATGTAAACTAAAACCAAATGAACTGTGCCATCTAATATCATGAAAATGTAGGTAAATATATTTTCCATCATAATTGTCTATAGACACTTTATTTTTAAATGAAATGAACTTTAATAAAGGACTATTATAAAATTTAGCCTGAGTAATCACTTATATATTTTTCATATGTAAATTTCCATACTATTATGTTATATTAAATATGTGTGCATGAATAAATATTAATGTTTGCTTAATTATTATTTGATCTATTCTTTCTCTCTCTCTTGTCACTGTGGCACCATTAATTTAAAGTTATAAATAATTGTATATATTAATTTAAATGTGCTGTACCCCTTTGATTAAGAATAGAAGCTAGCTTGGGATATTTCAAGTTCTGGTTGGTATGCCTGTCATCCAAGCATTCTGGTTATATAAAATATGGTCATCTGGTGCCTGAGTTTGATTCTCAAAACAAATAAAATCCTTTGGATGACAGGTTTTTGTTCCAGGAGTTGATATGGACCATGGTCAAGATATGTGTTTATGTTATGTTTTGTATAACCCAATCTGGCCATGAATATCATTTATGGTTATGCTATCAGTGGTATTCTCCCCTCTGCTTGAAGAGTCAGTCTATTCCTGTAGTATTAAATATATAAAATAATAATTACCAAGAAGTTATGTATTAAGAATGATAATAAGATTAGTTAAAGTCAAGAGATATTAAAGTAAATGTTAGAACTTATTAATGTTTTAGATATATAGAGATTTTAAAAGATATTTTAAACCTAGTAATATTTTAAATACTCTACAACAAAGGAAGTTCAGGGAATCCAGTTCAATAAATATCAAAAAATATAATTATTTAACTTAGAATTTATTGTGAAAGTATCTATAAATTTATTCTATAATTTTTATAGTTGGATTTCCCATTTTATTTATTTTAAAAGTAGCTTTTGTAAAAAAAAAAAAGTGATACACAAGAAAGGAGTAAATTACTAGCTGACAATTTAAAGACTCCATGTTAAGGAAAAGATAATTTTTTAAATTATACCTTATATGTCTGTACCATTTTTCTAATACATTTACTGAAAATGAATTCATTTCATGTGAATATCTGAAAACAGAAATGACATTTCTGGAAATAACTATGATAAAATGAAGCAATTTGAAGAAGGCAAAAATGTTATGTTTGAGCACATTTTTTTTTGTGCTAGTTTATGCAATTTTTATTTCAACTGTTGTTCTTACATTAACTTGAGCACATAATTCCAATCTTATTTTAAAAGTAAACTACTTTACTATTATTTGCTTTCAATAGTAAATAATTGCATGGGTGGATTACATGATGAAGCTGATCTTTTCTCCCTTCTCTTATTACTAATATTTAATATTTTGCTTTCAAGAGATATTTGATTTGTTTTGTTCACATGATTAAGCTGGCAGGATTTTTACCCATTGATATATTTTCCAATTACTAATATTTGATTAATATTGCTTTTGAAGTTTTGATTTTTGCTAATTTTTTGTCATTTCTTAATTACTAATATGTTTGATATTTTGATGTCTAAAGGCATTTGACTTTTTTTTTGCTCCAATGATTATGCTAATATTTTTGTGGCCTTTTACTAATAATAATCACAAAATATTGCTTCTTATTTCTAATTGAGGTAGTAATTTGATTTTTTGGTCACATGATTTTTTTGCTAATTTTTTGGGTCATTTCCTATTTACTAAATGGTTGATATTTTGATTTCTAGAGGCATTTGATGTTTTTTTTTTGATTGAGCTTAGTTTTATGAAATTTGGGTTTATTTTTTAATTTTGGATGGAAATTGTGATTTTTTTAATTGTAGTGGACAAAATAACTAAACCTGTCTAGCATTGGTGGTCGAGAGGTCAGCGCGACTGCCTTGCACTTGCAGGCAGTTGCCCGGGTTGCGGGTTCGCGTCCCGGCCGATGCTATGACACTTAAAAAAATTTTAAAAAAAATAACTAAACCTTTGTTTCAATGGTGCATGGTATTATCTGACTTCATTTAGTGCTTGGTTGTGTCAGTGGTGGTTTGGGGGCTCTCCTTAGAAACTAAATTAGTGGTAAAGAATATTCTTCTATTTTGCTTTTTAAAAATAAAATCAAGATTTATATTTAAAAATTGAAATATTTATATTTAAACAAATTTTTATCTTCATTTTATAAATAAAATAAGTGAAATTCTATAAGAATTATATGTGAAGTGGAAAGTGGCATTTTATTCAATAAAATGAGAATGGATGACTGAAGTCATATGTAAATTATATATCATATAATTTAAATAAGAATTTGAAATTTGATATGTAAACTAAAATATATGTAGATGATATTAAGAATAATAATGTAGAATATATACTTTTGATAATGATAGGCAGAGAATACATACATCATTGATCATATAAAGACTATGGTTTAATGTTTATATTCCTGATTAATATTGGTATATAAAATTTTATAAGAACAACTCAGTATATATATACATGTAAAATAAATAAAATGTTCATTAATTAAAAAAATTGTAATTATAATTGAAATAATAAATTTAACGGTTTACAAACTGTTACAAACAATTCTGTAATGTCTCAGAATACAAAATGGTTAATTTTTTCTCCCAATGGCTGAACTGACTGTACCCCGTGCTATTAGAAAAAAAGTTCATTGTTCTCATTACACATTATCTTTATTATTATTTTTCAATATTTGCAAAGTTCAACTATAAATTTTTAGAATTTTTAAAATTTATGATCTTATATTTCTAACAAATAAAGTTTAATTTATTAAATTCTTAATGCAGAAGAAAGGTCAATAGTAAAAGTAAATGTTGAATGATTATAAAAATTTCCACCAGGGAAAACAGTAATGTTTTCACCAGTTGAATGGTTAAAATAAAATACTTTCATAATCTTTGTCATACGATTATGCATGTACACATACTACATGCAATGCTATATAATTCCTTCTTGAAAGCTTTTACTTTTATCAATGTTTCATATATCTAAACAAAATTCAGCTCCATTGAAATTCTATCACTTCTTATTCTTTCACTTATGCTGTCATGGTAACCAAAAATAACATAAATCAAGTTAATAGATGAAACTGATGCATTTCAGTATATGCAAAATCACTGTAATGAACTGATGAACCATGAGTCTGAGCAATGGTGTTTAAAGTCTCCTTGTTGTCCAAAAATAAAGATGAAGAACAATGAGAACAGTTACTATCTCTATTCTTTAAAAATTATCCATGAAAAAAACCATTAATGACTGTGATTTGTATGTGATAAAGAAATGATGGTTCAGGGGAAAATAATTATTTATATGAGGCTAATTGTAGAACAAAAAAAAGCTTATAGAAAATAGGAAAATGAAGGGTTGAGATATAGTATATTAAGAAAAGATTTGTCTACAACCATGACATTATTATTTTGGATGAATTACCATTAAAAGTGGGTGAATTAACTTCAAAATTCTTTAATAGTAATTTGAATTAATAGTTCAACATTTTATTATTAAAATCTTTACTCAATATTAAGAGTCAATATATTGTATTTGATTTATGAGAAATATAAGTTTACAAATAAAAATTATCCTTAAACATATATTTGAACTTTTCAAATATAGGAGAGAAAAAATAAAGTGAAATATATACAACAGATTTTGAGTTATTGGACAATTATAGCAAAGCTGATAAAAAATAAATTAACAAAATCTTTATATTTTTATTTAATTTTTAAACATTAATAAATAATTATAAAGTTATCATAAAACTATGAATTTCTGTTCTAAAATTTAAAATTGCATTTATAATTATTAAAATATAAAAGTTTTGTACTATAATGTTTGATAGAGTATAAATATCGATCAGTAGTAAATACTTTCCTTTTTACCATTAATTTGAATTTTTTAACTTATACTTTTTAAAAATAAACATTTTAAAAAAATTTAGATGAAACAAGAAAATAATTTTATTTTAATAATTACAATACACATATTTTTTAAAAATTATCACAAATATTTAAATAAACTATAAAAACTTTGCAATTATTTTGCTTATGGTCAACAACTATTGAAGGTGACTTTACAGGTTTTTTTGTACACACAAGATCAAAGAATCAATCAATAAGCAAAAGCAACTGTTGTTAAAACAGGCAAAACTCACTATACGTATTGCCACACACAGCAACCTAGAGTAATCAATGGATGCCAGAAGGCTTGTGCATAAAATCACCATCTAGTGCCTACTCATCCAATATCCCCAGACTAGTTTCTGGCTTGTGGCCATCATCAGTGAGGAGCCTTAGATCTGAGAGCACTGCATCTAGATCTTAGGATCTAATGCAACCCTCCAGCAGCCACCTTTTAACTCTACATAACTACAAAACTATGAGTCTTAAACTGAAAACACCTTAATGTTTTCAATTCAAGCCCATTAGCTTATATAGTCATATGGGTCTGAACTCAGTTCAGTCCCCATACATTTTGATGTCTTTGGTTTTTTAATAACCATAGAACCACTATCCTATTAGATAGGATTGGTTTTAAGCCAATAAACATCACATGACCACCACTTCTTATGCTTGTGTATAACTGTTGTTAAAACAGGCAAAATTCACTATACATATTGGCACACACAGAAAGCTAAAGTAATCAATGGATGCTAGAAGGCTTGTGCATAAAATCTCCATCTAGTGCTGTGTGTGGCAATACATATAGTGAGTTTTGCCTGTTTTAACAACAGTTATACACAAGCATAAGAAGTGGTGGTCATGTGATGTTTATTGGCTTAATAAGCAACTGTCTAGATTTTTATCAGCTAATATGTAGTTTTTTGTCTATGGACTAGTAACACTTTCAGTTTTCTTAAAAGCTAATGATGTAAATATTTGTTATAGTTCTAGTTTTTTTTCTCTAAATAATAATTTATTAAGGTAGTATAATTACATTGTGAACGTTACATATTGAAATTGATTGCTATGTCAATTGCTTAAGTAAAGTCCAAGAACATTGTGGATAAATGTTCAGGTCATTGTTTGGAAAAGTCTGTTAGTTGAGGAATTTGAAAAAGTTTCCATGTTTCTTCAAAGATAAATCTGGTGACTAGAGTCTTGTTCTTTTCTTTAATCTAATAATTATTATTTGGAAAAGTGATAGTCTTCATCTGGTTGAGGTAGAGTATATTGCTCCTTGCACCTAACAAGCCAAATGGAGGATGTTATAAAGACTGATAGCCTAATGACAGGGATTTTTCTCATGTATGCATTGCTTGAGATCTAAAATTTGGTAGTAGTCAACCTTTGAGTTGTTATAAATGAGGCTCTTAATATTTTCCAGACCCATACATGTTTTAATAATATGATCAAAGGTTTTCTTCTGTTTGCCACAATTTGGGTATATTGATTCAAGTTTTTACCATTAAATGAACACAAGATCCATAAAACAACACTACAGATAGCAACAAAAGAGTAACTTAAAGTTAAAGCATAAAGACACTATCAGAGTACTTTACGATAAGTCACACCTCAGAATCAGTTTAATTGATTATACACTTGAGAAACATAGTAAAGATAAAAAAATGACAATTTAATAAATATAAATAAATTAGAAAATTATATTCCTTTGGAAGAGACAAATCACCTCACATAAGGAAATAAAATGAAAATAACAAATTAGAAAAATAGAAATAGCTGCAAATATATATATATCTACCAGAAAACCTTTGCATCCAACAATAAAAGACAAGTTTATTTTTATTTAAGATTTGGAAGCATAAAAATGGACATCAGACATAAACGAACATATATCAAGCAATATACAAAAAAGAGTATAAAAAGACATTAACAATGCCAAAGAGAAAATAAAAATAGGTTCTTGATAAAATACAATTAGTAATTGTAACATAAAAATGAATGGATAAAATACTATTTAATTGAATATCAAAAGGTGCAAATAAATAAATGTACAATAGAATAGTGAATTCAAGAAATCAGTAATGAAAAGTTATAAATATTGAGAAATATGTAGAATGTGTTTATCTCTGAAAATAATCTTTCGATAATTTTAAAGATTCTACCTGATAATTGATAACGAAGAGAAAATATTATTGAAGTTTGACCATAGTCCCTCTTTTTCCCAATTCTTAAAGGTAAAAGAAGTGATGAAATCAAATAGTTGTTTTGATCGCTATAAAAACAATAGACATTTACAATGAAGCTAAGGTTTCTTAGACTAGAGCACGAAAATATGTATACAGTAATTATATGTGTGCATATATGTGATTTTATTTTTAAAATTCGGGTATTAAAAAACTAGTAATTGTTGGATCAAGTTCTTCAACGATTATTAGTATTGAAAAAATGTTCAAATAATAAATCACACGAATACATTTTTTAAAATTCTTTTCTTTGTTGAATTCTTTCTTTTTTATTATTATTATTACATTTTATAAAGAAGTGTTTATTGCCATCACAAATTTAAACAAATTTTGTCATGACTACGCATAATCGGTAATTATTGCTTTTTGCAGAGTTCAATTTAGTTAATAATAGCTTCCAAAATAAAAGATTTCCCACTGAGGTGAAATAATGAAGTATAGTTAACTCAATGTAAAAATTTAAAAGAAAGATATTCTAAAAATACAAATTTCGTTCTTCTTTTCTGAAAATTGTTTTGTTAATTAGAGAGCGATCGTTACAAAGAAAACCATGTTAGTAAAACACTTGAATGAGATCAATTATCAAGAAAATAACAAAACCGGCAGAATTATAAAAAAAAAAAAACAAATTTAAGCCAACTGTTGCAAATTTGTACATTATATTTATATAAAATTATATATTTTTGAAAATTTATATTAAAGCAAATGGACAATTTGTATTCTGGCTTTTGAACAATTGTTTTTTCAGATGCATTATTAACAGTTATTATGCATAGTTCTTTCCACATCTTGAAAGTAATTATAATCGCTATTAAATTATTCATATGAAATTTTTATTAATTATATTTTTATTAGAAATTTTAGTTAACACACTATTATTTTTATAGAGAGAAAATATTAGATTGTGTTCACTCTTTTTTGGAAGATTCGTTTTAAAAAAGTTGCAATTAGAACAGAATTGAGACCATTTATCTTTGACCCTAATTATCTCTAAAAAATATAATTTAATAAACTGAGCAGAAGCAGTGATTTAGTTCATTTTAAGATGTTCGTTATTTTTAATAATGATTGAAATTAATAAATGTTCCCGTTTGAAAAGTAAAACCCGGATGAAAAAGTCAAAGGTCATTACTGCAATTAAAATGGACAAAAAAGACAATTTAAATATTCTATTTTTTGGTATTAATATGTAATTCTTAAAGTCAATGGTCTTTTCATATAATCATGTAATTCTAACGAACTTGTATTTTTCAAGTTAATATGAAAAGTTAAAAATCAAACTACTAGAAGAAAGTCTTAAATGCATCAATTGCAACATCAATTAGTTTTATTTGAAAATACCGAAATAATAAAATATTTAAAAGAAATGAAGAAAGCCGGAATATTAATTATGTTCCAGTTAAGATTCAAATGTAATAACTGAAACACACATGCTTATTATATACATGTGTTTATATATGTAATATATCGGGTATATGAGCACAGACTTTCACACGACTCACCACTCTCCACACTATCTCATAACACTGATACACTTGAACATATATACGTTCAGTTGGTCCAGATTACCATCTCTACACATACATGCTATAAATGCTCAGATATATATTAAGATAGCCAATCCTCATACTTTAATGGACAGGCTTCAATCTACTCCACACTCCAACTCTTCAACTGTCCATCCAATTAAAAATCTGATGATGGAACGCTCAAAGGCCACCCTAAGGCCGAGATTCATGTCATACCCATGTTGACCTAAGGCCAATCTGACTCTCATACACAGGAAATATATATTTTTCTAATGACATAGTTAATGAACAAAAAAAATAACCTTAAGTATGACGAAAATGTAAAGAGATTAAGTTGTAAGAATTTGATGAGCATCTTGAAAGAGAATAACAAACATTAAAAAAAAATCATTAATATCAATAAATCATAATGTGATTAGCTGCATGAATAAAAAAAATAGACTTGAGAGTGAAAGATTCCTGGATTCAAACACAATACTCACTTCTAGTGCTTGAATATCATTATTTGGACATGTTTTTTTTCTATATGTCAAAGCACTGGCTGGGAAGTGAACTCTGGAACAACTACTTGTAAGGCAGCTGTGCTAACCACTCGGCCACCAACGCTTGACACATGTTTTATTGCTGATAAATAGTGCTTCCTGCTAATAAATAATTGAGATATAATTAAAGTAATATCACAATTTTTAATATATCTAATTACAGTAATAATATAAATTATAACAGTTATAATAATTCATAGCTTATTAGAACTGGTGAGATTACATACACAGTTGTTATCATAGCAACCAGAAAACTGAAAGAATGCATGACATTCTAACATACCTAACACTTCCAACACATTGTCTTACCTTGCGGAAAGCTCTGATATTCTTTGCTACTAAAAACTTCATATTTTAAAAGTTGAGCATGCTTGTGTTATGCAGATAGTGGTAAATGGGTTTCATTGTCAGATTAATTTCTGTCCAGTGAATTGCTATGCAGAATATGATACAATAACAATTACCTTTCTCTAAATGGACCTCAGTTTTATAACCAGCTTCCATATTTTACAATGATCAATTGGATTTACTGAATTAGTTATTTAATTGTCATGTTTGTGCTGTTAGCTATTTATTTACATTATCATTGGGTTATTGGTCAGTTGTACGTTATTTTGAATCCAATCCAAATAGCTCTATAGTTTGAATAAATCCATTACTGAGAGTAAGACTGAGATGAATCCACAACAGTCAAACTATATTCCAGCTAAATATTTGATTATTTTTTTTACTAAAAAACACAACTCATTTTAATATAAAGTATAAATAACAGTAGAATGGTTATTTTAATGTGTTTGTAATGATTATTAGTCATCCAATTATAATTATGGAAAAATTCTTCAGAAGAATATTGAATACTGTTGACCCAATTTTTTCACATTTCAAATATTTAAGCTTCATACTATTTTAAAGAATCTTTGAACTGCAACTTAATTTGTTAAATTAAATGATCTTTTAATTTGTTTTTAGAGTATTTCTAGTAAAAAAATTAAATTGAGATGCATATCATTTATAAATTGTAATAGGATGCACAATTTATCTTGCTCTTTCAGGTTATCTAAACATTATTGAGATAAAAACCTGGCTTTGTTTTGTCTGAGGATTTCCTTCTTGTTATTTTCAACTCTCAATTTGATTTTCACTTTACATTCTGTGTTTTTTGTTTGTTTTTGTATTCATGCTAATAATTCTAATTTCTGTATATATATATTTTTATAGTAGCTTATAACTTATGCTGCATCAACTACCTAAATAAACATAAGAAAATATCATAATACAATTATTTTTGAAAAATGCAACTTTAAAATAGAAAACCTATAGACTAACTAGATTTAAACTACAGATTCAAAAAATGTACCAAATGAAATTTATAAATAATATATCATATTATTATCTATTTAATAATCAGCATGACATTTCAGTACCAGAAAAATAAGCATTGAACTCAATTAATAAATTTGATTTTTTTCCCTAGTTAATAATTGATCCAGAAAACTTTTGTCTCCTGAATGCAATAGCTTCACCAGTGACATAAAGGGCTCAGGGAAGACAGAGATGATAATTGATTATGATAAAACATAAACACTGTCTTCACTAAAATACAAGTGAAAACATCAGATTGTGCAAAATATTATGTAATCTAGACATTGATGTGCATTAACATGGTGAGAGTATATTAAAGTGCTAAACATAAGATGAAGTATTTTACTATTTAATGCATGATATAAAGTTATAAACACAACTACAACTGAGAATGAGCACTAGACACTAATCGATGATCACTTCCTGTGCTGAACTTATTAAGAACATTATACAGTCTTGAAATATGTATTTTCTGTTAGTAAAAATATAATCCAATTCTGTGGTATCTTTATTTGGATGCTTCTACACCCATTTCCTTTTAACATTTTTTTCAAAAAAAGAATTTAACATGCAAAGTTTTATCTTTTTCTGCAAACTCCACAAGTCTATGTCCTCTCTCATTTCTATGTTCATAAAGAAATTTACCCATAGCACTTTCATCTTTCATTTGTTTACAAATTCTAGCATTAATGTCTCCCATAACAATTTTCAAATATTGTTTCATCTGATTAAAAGCTATTTATACATCCATATAAAAATCTTTTATTACTTCATCCTTATGAAAACTCGTTGGGGCATAAACCTGAACTACCTGCATCTGATATCTACTATTAAGTTAAATAATTAATCTTGCCACTCTGTCCAATACAATATCAATCTTCACAATATTGATCTTTCACTTTTTTATTTCTAATGGATCCTATTTCATTTGTACTTATCAATTGTAATAGAGTATATATCCACTTTTTAAATCAATTGTCTCTTTACCTTTTTTCTATCTTCACAAAGTTCAATAATGCCCTATTTAATATGAGACAGTCCTTTCAATTCTTGCATTTTTCCTTTACTTGAAAGCGACCTGTAGTTGTAAGTATCTAAATAAAAAGTCATCATCAAATGGAAGCTTCTGTCTGCAATTAGGGCATTCTTAGTATCCTCCTCCTACATTCTTCAACCTCTGCTTTTGCTAGTGACTTTACATCCTCCTGGAAATAAGGGCCATGATTTATTTTTCTGTCACAATTATATATATCTATTAGAAATAAATTTTTCATTCACATCCACATTCATTCTGCCATGTCAGGCAACTGAGAAGAAAGACCATGGTGTTTTTTGATCTTAAACTCAGAGGTAAAAAAATCAATAAACCTACCATGTTGACTAATGCGTGTTGGTGAGCAGCTCATGCATGCTCATATACTATAATAATAATAACATAGTAATAACAGCTGCAAAAGATAAGAACGTATGGAGAGGACCTTAAAAATTTGCCCTGCTCGGGTCCTCAAGGCCTCCAAAAGGAATCAAAGAGAACCCATTTCTGCAGCACATATGTACATATATGTAACGTTTACGCCTGATATTTTATACTTCTAAAACCTTATTAATAAGGATTAAAAGTGTTATTAAAAATATATTAATTTATTTGGTTAGAAAAATATTAAAACTAAAATTATAAAATAAAAAAATGTAATCAATATTTCAGGTTTTTCTCTTTTTTTTAAATAAAAAAATATCAAAAACTCTGGCAAAGTTGCCACAAATGGTACAAAAAATATTGATAGTAGATCATTTATTATTCATGATATTTTCAATCAGGGCAGAGAGTAGGAAGCTCCCCACGTGACCTTTTTTTATTCATAATCTAATGTTCTGACAAAAGTATAGGAATTCATTTACTATCTCATGGTATATTCATAAACAGTCTTTCAGATGAGTTTTTTTTTTTTTAAAGATATAAAAACTCTTTCTTAATTTAATCAATTTCACTTTTACATGTATAAAGTTTGTAACTGCAAATCAAATAAAAACTGAGAATTTATATATATATTTATAAGCTTGCCAGTTAGTGGAAATGATAAAGACAGATTTCAGCTATATATAACAGTGAATAAAATTTAACGGATATAAGAAAAAAGAGACGTAAATAATTTGTAATTAAAACAGAACGACGAAAACTGAAATGTAAAAAAAATGGAAACACTATCTATTATTTATAAAAACAATTAAATTTAAAAAAAATATTACTGTAAACTTTTTATTATTTTAAGGAGGTCCTAAGATACTTTACAGGAGTGGAAGGAAAACCCATAGTTTTACCTTCACTTAAGGAAAACCCATAGTTTTACCTTCACTTATTAGAACTAATTTAAATTTTCATTCTTTCTTCTACTACTAATTCCTTTTTTCTTAAGAGTCAACATTCTGTAGTTCTTCAGGTCTTTCTGCCTTCTTAGAGTCTTCAAAAATTTTGCAGCTTCTAATCTACTCTATTGAGATTTCTTCTTCTGAAGTGTTTTATTTTTTACTTATAGATGATCAAACTTATTATATATTCTACTTTTCTTCTTTGATTGAATAATCTCATTTTTTATCTTAACGTATTTAATTCTTATTAGGATTAGGCATTTTTGCGTCTTGTAAAAGATTTCTTATGAAGTAATATTTGTTTATATTTTTAGCTGAAAAAATTTCACCAGATCCGCAGTTTAAAATCATCATTACTTTTGATATGATTTCTTTCTTACTATCCAATATTCATATTGATTAAGAGTCACTGGAAATATATTTTGAAAAAAAAAATCTGTTTTATTATTAAAGATAAGTTTCTATATAAGAGATTTTATCAGATGCTTTGTCACAATTTTTTTTCAGATAATATGAGCATCTAGATGCTGGATTTTTCACTACTACAGAATATAAAATCAGATCTCAGCATCAAATTGTTAATAGAACTAAATATTATCTTTAAGTCTGTGACTCACAAGCAACTTTGCCCAAGTTAATGGCTACTCAGACCACTCCATTGAATAAAAGTATCCTCAGGATTTAAGTTGTGGATCGAAAAGCAGATCTATTTAAAGATTTTCCCAATCAGAACAAGTTTAATGGGCAACACACACACACACACACACACACATATATATATATATATATATAACACACACACACACACACACACACATATATATATATATATATATATGCTCCTTTAGAAATACAGTTTGCAAATGTTGAAAAACATTCTGGACATATAAAAATAGCAGGTTTTAAAAAAGAGAAATTCGGAGTAGAATAAAAGAGAATCCTAAGAATAACAAAAACAATGTAAAATCAAATAAAATCAAATAATTTCTGAGGCATTGATCCAATCTTCAATAGCAAAATTACAGTTAGTGGTAAGCCAATAACAATGAAACAGGATACTAGGTGTGCAGTATCCATTGTGTCAAAAACATGGATTATCATTAATAGAAAAAATAATCATCACTTTCATCCTAGCAGTAGAATGATTTCAGATCGTCATGGCAATCAACTATCACTTTTGGGTCAAACAAGAGTTAAAGTTACTATGCCTAGTAAATATAAATCTATTTAACACACATTGATTATGTAAGTAATATTTACTAAGGCAATAAACCTAAAGCATTTAAAGTTAAGAAAGAAAAAAATATTTTCTTTCGTTTTGACATTTTGTATTACTTAATTAATTAAAAAAATTTATTCCATATAGTATATATAAAAATATTTTGTAAGAAAAAACCTAATATACAAAAAACAAAAACAATTTTTTTTCTTCAACTACAATTTTTAATTGTTATATATAACACACAATTGAAATTTTTAAACTGGATTCCAAGAGATTGTAAAAGACCCAGAAAGAGACCACATGTGAGATGGATGGATGAAATAAGAAAATGTGCAGGGGTGTTGTGGAGAAGAGAAGCTAAAGATCGGAGAAGATGGATTAAACTTGGAGAGACCTTCATCCTGCAGTGGATTGATAATGGTTGATGATGATGATGATGATATAACTTGAAATAAATTCTTTGGGCATTGAAAATAATGAGTGAATTAAGTAATTTATGGATGTTGCATACTTTTATTTCTTGTAATATATAACAACCAAAATTGAGGATTAAGGCAAATATTTTTTGAATTAATCATCAATGCTTTTATTTCACATTGCATATAACAACCAAAGTTATGCTTTCAAAAAATATTATTTTTTGGCTTTTAGTGCATTATTAATCAAATTAAATAAAGTCATTTTTTAAAAAATATTTTTTATATATATTATTATTTATTTTTAATATTTAAATATTTTTAATTGACTTTTTATAACTATTTATATTGAAATTTTAAAACTGACAATATAAACAATGCCACTATATTTCCAATTTCTGAAATGAAATTGACATGCATTAAATATTGTTTAATTAGATAGGATTTAAACACAGACTTTCAAACTTCATTCAACTATCCATTCCATTTTATATAACCTATACACATGACCACGTAATGTGAAAAAGACAAATAATTTCCAATATATGTATTTCATGCTGTAACAGCTCTCATCAGTTGGTCCAGATTATCATCTTCCACACACACATATAATCTGTGCTCAGTTTGTATTAATATAGCAAATCTTCAAACTTTAATGAACAGGCTTCAATCTTCACCTTCCAACTCTTCAGCCATCCATACTATTGAAAATCTGATGATAGAATGCTTAAAACTCCTATTGATGCCAATGTTGTTGTCATATCCACATTGACCTTGTCACTCTGACCCCTAATACATATAGAAATTTAACATGTTCATTTAAATATACAAAAGAGGGATGGGCAGAATTCAGGCTGAATCAGCAATATTAGAATACAAATTTTTTTTGTTTATGAATGAAGCTTTTTTTTTTTTTTAAAAAAAAAAACAAGTTTTAGTTAAACAACTAAGAGAAATTAATTTATCCTTCAATTTTAATTTAATTTTATTGTAGTTGTGAAATTTAATGAAAGCATATATTTAAATATAGATACTGCCATCTAGTGTGCATCACTAAAAACTACTAAACTAATATCAGCATGATTTGAAAGTCAAAATTTGAAAAAAAATATTTTCAAAGAAGTATGTTAAAAATTGGTTACAATAGTTGATCCAAATGAACAAACAAATGAACAGAATTTCTAAGTTAAATAAAAGCATTTAAAGAAAAAAATAGATTGTTTTAATATATTTTATTAACTTGTTTTTAGACAGTCATGGTTAAAAACTTGACGGACGTTGATGGACTTTCCAGCGTTCAAATCCTGAAAATTTTAGATGGAAAATAAAGATTTTTACATCAATCAAGAGATTATACAAAGTTCCGTAAGATGCTGCTCTCTCGCAAATTATTTTACAAGTAAAAAATCAATAAACCTGTCAGTTAAGATTAAACAAAGAAGGGAGGTGGACTTATCTGGAATTATCTTAGATCTGATTGGCTAATAAATTTTGACAACAAAGAAAATCTCTTGTCAATAACAAATCACTCCAATTTCTTTTGTTTTATTTTGAAAGCAATAAACGAATGTTTTAGATTATTCTAAAAGTTTTTTTTGACATATTATAAATTATTTTGAGAAAATATGCTAAAAAATAAAATTATTTTACAAAAATAGTTAAGAGTTTAGCAAAAATTATTTATTTTTCAGCACCGTAAAGAATCACTGATGTCAGACAATGTCAGCAACAGTTTTTAATTGATGAGTAATGTTCGTTAAAAGATTTGCTTTATTGAATTTTTTTTAAATTATAAACAAATATTTATTTTTGAAAAAACACTCGTTAACTTTCATAACATGACAAATTATTAATATACTTTTTACAAACGAAACTAAAGTGAATATCATATTAAAAGATAAATATATTTTGACAATTAAGTTTGTAACTTGGCCAATTAAATGTTTAAAGATTTTCCCTCACCCAGCCAATAAAATAATCAGCAATAAAGAGGTTAAATGTATTTGTTGCTAAATCCTCTTAATTTAATCTAAAAAAACAGCATTGGATTTGTGAATAAGGAGACAGGAAGATTATAAAATGAATTAATTAATGAATTTAAAAACAAAATGACTATGTAGAAAGTATGTGCAAAAAATCACTAACCTGCAGATTAAAAGCTTTTCAGGAGTACTTACAAAAATTAGAAAACAATAAATTATTTTAGAGATGATCGTTGCATTAATACCAAAATAAAGGATAACTAAGTTAAACTATTTTATTCATTGAATGGACTAATTAACCAAGGTCATGCAAGACTAGAGGAATCAAAACATATAGACCAGCTGACAATGTTTATGTGTAAGGATAGTTATCATATCATGCTACTGAGGAGAAATAGAGAACTCCAAAGCTTCATTAGCTACAGCCAGCAATATTCAATTATTTGTACTGGAAATTATTACATTCAAGCCAAAAAATGACTAAACCCAACTAAAATTGAATACCACTCAAATCTTAAATATCCAAAAAATGCATTGCTCCATGATATTTGTAAAGAACATTTTCCAACTTATTTAGATAAATCTATTTATAATATTTAGAGCAACATATGTTCATTTAAATATACCATTTAACTAATTAAATTTATATTATTTAACTTCAGTAATTGTATTAAATATTACAAATCTTTATATAAAGAACATTTGTGTGCAATTAGCATATATACTAACACAAATAAAATTAGTAATTTGTTTTTTAAAATGTAAACATTTAATAACTGTTTTATTTTAAGATTTTTGATTTTTTATCTAATATGTATATGTAAACCAGAGGTCTCCAAACTTATTTAGCCTAGCATCTTTTTTCAATAGAATTATTCAGTATTTCCCTAGAAGTCTTTCTACCAAACAAGCAGAAAACTGCAGTAGCAATTCTCCATGTTTTACGTAATTGTATTTATACTTATGTTCTACAACATAGTAAGCAAACTATTTTGTTGTAAATAATACATTCTGAGGCTTGAAAATGAAAAAAATATTTTTTATCATCAACTATAGCAATTTTCACAAGTCAAATGGACTTATATGACCTTGGATTTTCTAAATATATTCAAATGAGGTTAGTATTTATCATAACTTTTGGAGTGTTATTATTCTTTTTTTCTTTTTCAGGAATTTCTGGTGTGACCAGTGAAGTACTATTATGGGAATTGAAGCTTCTTGAATATCGAATTTTAAAATAGTACTCTAACCAAGCTATCAATTTAAATTTTAGATGATGGGAATAGTCCAACAAATAATTTGTAATAATAAAATAAAAAATACTAATAACTTTAAAAATAATCCTAACAAGATGAACCTGATGGTTGCTATCAAATTATTAATGTTTGGTTGGTTGTCCTTTTCTCAGCAGTATTTTTAAATCACAATGAGAGGCTATTTATAGTTGCTTTATTTTTTCAGTTAACATATATGTGACCATACTGCATCATTGTTTATTAAATATGATTAAGTAGTTTAATACAGAATGCTTTTGAAGCAACAACAATTATTTGAATAATATTTCAATTCCTCATCTATTATTTCTTTTATCAGTTTCTTATAAATTTAAAGATTTTTCTAAGTTTGCATTTCAAAATCTAAAATGCAACTAGGTATATTCATTTTAAGAATATCTTCAAACCATTTGTTGAAACCTGATTGGAAATCTCCAAATATTCACAATAGCAAACAAGTATTCATCATATGTATTTATTGATAAAGTTGGAAAGTGTCTAAATCCCCCTCGTTCTAAATTGTATTTGTTCAAAAATTTTATCCCAAACATAAAAATATCAATTTTTGTTTTGATTAAATTCGGCTTATTTTTGGATTAGAGCTGTAGAGTTGGTTCATTAAATGTATTAAACAAATCTGTCAAACATGATATAAGATTTTGAATTCTATCTCTTTTGTCACTTATGTAAACAAAGCTTGATTAGAGTTATTGGTAAAGCTCCATCTAGTAATCATATATATATATATATATATATATATATATATATATATATATATATACAGAAAATAAAGTTTTTTATAAAGAAAGGAGGAAAATAAGACTTTTGTAATATTTAATTATATATTATATATTTTTCAAAAACTTCTTCAATACCATTACAATATACTCTACACTCTATTAACAAAAATAAATTATTGGATAGCTTATAATTTTGGCCATAAAACTAAACAATTATTAGCACCCCAAAATCTTCTTTATTGCAGAAACAAACAGATTATGCAAAAATGTAAACTTTGTTATTCAAAGCCCATATATCTTGACATCCTCATCAAGATTAATTTGGAAGTGATACCAGCTTTTAGCTAATTATCTAAAAGATGTTTTCTGCCAATATAGATTCAGTTCATTGACTCTATCTCAAAGAGGAAGAAACTATCCAATTTTCTCTTTAAGTGTCTATTTAGAATGTTGATTAAGTAATTAAATAAACATAAAAATGTTGACTTTTATTGTATTAGTTCAAGTGTTTCATACCTTTTAAATTTGTATAATAACTTTATGTTTGTTATTATGCTCCCACTTTAAATGATTACATATTTATATAGAATCTTATTTTTTTAATTTTTAAAACATATACCTATGAGAATAAAATAACTTGTTGAAATATTTAACTACTACCTATCTAATCACCAATAATATTCGCTTACAAATGTTTCATAATTCCAATGCAGCTCCTCAGCTGGCAATGAGGCATCTGCAAATGTATTTTGCCATAATGTGTGAAGTTGTTTTCATATAAGTACCAAACCCCAATCAGCTATAATCTTAAAGCATGAAATAATTATGATGTACACTTAAAAACTTAAGCTTACAAAACTACACACAAATATATATATATACATTTACACAGTTTACAATATTTATCCGTTTTTAATTAAATACTGCTTAACGCTATACTAGTAGTAATAAATAAAGTAGAAAATCACATAACATTAAATATTAGAAAAATAAAAATACTAAAATTCTCTCATAATCATAGTTTCATCAATTGCACAAATAGACCTGTTCAAGAGAAAATCAACATAATATGCACACACCCACACACACACACACACACACACGCACATATATATATATGAAAAGAAAGTTACTGTTAACACTAACTGAAATAATTATAGAAAATATACAAACCATTATACAATTACAAATATCCAGTAACGCCCTCTGTTTAAAGATCTACATCTCAATAATAGCAAACCTAAGGTTTGCTATTATTGAGATGTAGATCTTTAAACAGAGGGCGTTACTGGATATTTGTAATTGTATAATGGTTTGTATATTATATATATATATAATTGACATTACCCCAAATCCAAAACTCAAACAGACTATCCAAGAAAATAAAATCTAAAACACTACCAATGGTTTCACTACTAAAAGCAGACTTCTCAAGTGTAAAGAACTACAAAATAACAACATATTTATAGTATACATTACCCACAATTCCATTTACTTCCCATCCAACCTTAATATTAAAAGAACTTTTAAATAAGTTAATTGCTTCAGAATCATAAAATTTTAATAATAAAGATTCTTTAATTCTTCTTTTTATTTCATTTCTCTCAAAGAAGACAACCTTAGCTTCATTAAAATTAATAGTGTGACTTGTATATTTTTCATGGACATACAAAGCAGAACTAAAATATTTATTTCTAACTCTATGCTTTTATGTATCTGCATTCTTTTATTTAAGCTCAAAGTACTGTGATGCTTCTATTTTAATTTTCTTTCATGCTTCCTACAATAGAAATTTGACCTATTTTGTTTAAACTACCTCATGAAAAAATTTAAAAGCTTTATGCTTTTAATATAAGATTTAATCTCATAAATTTATTTTAAAAATCAATTACCTTTAATATCAAAACATGTATTCATAGGATTGATGACTTAGAAAGACTTTGATTATAAATCTAATGAAATCTTATATATTTTCTGTTTATATATATGAGTATTCTTAAAAAATAAAATAAGATTGTATATACTTTTGTCAAAATTATAGTTCTGAAGATGACAGTTAGGTAGATGAAACTGTTAACAAAATAAAAATAAAGTCATTGTGAAAAAAGTATAATAAGGAGTGAATATAAATGATTTAATTAATTATTTAAAATAAGCAATGCAGAGAAGAATGGAAGTAAATAAACTTACTCATCTCTTGCATTGATGGTCGAGAGGTCACCGCGACTGCCTTGCACTTTCAGGCAGTTGCCCGGGTTGCAGGTTCGTGTCCCGGCCGATGCTATGACACTTTAAAAAAAAAACAACTTACTACTCAACTTTAGGAAACCAGAAAAAAAAAAGTGATGAATCTAAAACTCTGATTTGGGAGATAGTATTTGGGTTTGTTTTATAAATGAAGAATAATTCATTTTTTTATCGCTTATCACTTAAGTCTTTTTAATGTTGTGCATTTCATAGTCAAACAAAGATCTTGATAGTTTGAAAATAAGATCTTAATCTTGAATAATATGTTAAAAAAAGCAAATTAAAAAAAGTGACACCATAGTGCAATTTACAAACACACAATCATCAGAAAGATGGCAAATGACATGGGAAGCTTATGATAATCAAGTCTAAACTAAATTATATAACCAAGAATAGCAAGTTTAAAAGAAGTGGAGAGTTAAACACATTTCAACTAATATTTGATTGTAATCATAACAAATATATCTAACTGTATACCTTTATTATTAACTTCAAAAATCATTTAAAGTTATTACTTTGTAAGCACCATATTAAAAAATTTATATCATCATCATCATCATCAACAACCATTATCAATCCACTGCAGAATGAATATCTCTCTAAGTTCAAACCATCTTCTCTGATCTTTAGCTTCTTTTCTCCACATCACCCCTGCAACCTTTCTTATTTGATCCATCCATCTCACACATGGTCTCTTTCTGAGACTTTTACAATCTTTTGGAATCCAATTTAAGACTTCAACTGCCCATCTATTACCATTACATCCCAAATCCACTTCAGTCTTTTCATTTTTCAATGAGGTCAATAACATCTGTTTGTTCTCTTACCCATATATTGCATTTTCGATCTCTTCTTGTTACTCCTAACATTCATCTCTCCATACTTCTTTGAGTGGTTTGAAGCTTTGGTATTGCTCTTCTATTAAGTGTCCAAGTCTCAGATCCACTAAAACACATTTATTAAAAACCTTTTTTTTCAAACACATAGGCATATTTTCTTTTAGTATCAAGTTATTTCTACCAAGAGCACTCCAACCAAGTTTAATTGTATGATTAATTTCATTCATTATGTTTCCATCTGTATTAATAATCTGAACTAGATATTTGTAGCTGTTAACTTCTTCTAACTCATCATAATCAATCTTTATTTTCATATTTTGAGAAAAATCCATTGAACATTACTTAAGTCTTTTTAATATTTATCTTTAGTCCTACTTTCATCTGATAACTCATACAACATTTCCTGCAGCTTTAAAATATTATTTGTAAAAAGAACTACATCATTTGCAAAATGTAAATGACTTAAATAGTCTCCATTTACTTTCACTCCATTAGTTTTCCATTTTAATCCACAAAATACTTCTTGCACAAAAGTTTTGGAGATATGGAGTCATCCTGTTTTACGCCCTTGTCAATGTTGACTTTCCTAGTATCATTATATAACCTAATTATTGCTGTTGCATTTTTATAAATATTCTTCAAAATATGACAATATCCTATGTCTATACCTTGATGATCCAATGCTTTAATCACTGAAAAAATGTTTATAGAATCAAATGCCTTTTCATAATCTACAAATCCAAAGCATAATGGCAACTCATATTCATTTGTCCTTTCTATAACTTTTCCCAATACCTGGATATGTACATATGTATATAATTTATGTAAAATATTTGATCGTGAATATTTTTATGAACAATTTTAATTTATTTTTTTCAATTTTGATATTCCCTAAGTCTTATATCATCGATTTATAATTTTTAACTCGGTTTAAAAAAATGTGGAGTTTGTGTTATGATAAAATTATTTAAAATCGTGTGTGTGGTAAACTTCTTTTCGATTCATATAATTATTATCTTGTCCTATTGATATTTTATTTATAAAAAAAAAATAGCAAGTCTTTATAGTTATTATAAGACAAATTGCATTTTGTATTTTTAATACTATTATATTCTATTATTATATATTTATGTAACAGAAATTATTGTATGAAAACATTTTTTGAAATAAATTGTTATTATTATTATAGTTTATCTATTCGAGAACATTTCAGGAAGAATTCTTTGCAATGATTATTGATGTGCCTCCGGAGAATTAAATTATGTATATATGTCGTAAACAATGTTAAATCTTAAGAGATTATTATTCTAAATATTAGAAGTTATCTGAAGTTGTAAGATATCACTTTTCAAAAGCTGATTGTTCCCTATCTGACGCGAGATTCTTATTAAAATTAAAAGACAAGGCATGGATAATAATGTTGAAAACCTTTCAAAACATTTTATACTCCCCACTTTCCTGATTTAAAATTTGTTGTAAACTTTAAAAAAAAAAAAAAAATTCTGCAGTATATATAAATTTTGTTTTTGAATATCTACAAAAATGAGGGATAGAATGAGAAGGTTGGTACCAATGTGGGCTTTAAGCATTCCACCATCAGATTTTCAATGAAATGGACGGCTGAAGAGTTGTGGGGTGAAGTGGATTGAAGCCTGTCCATTAAAGTATGAAGATTGACTATCTTAATATAAGTTGAGCATTGATTGTATAAATGTGTGGAGATGATAATCTGGAACAACTGACGAGTGCTGGTTTAGCACGAAATATGAATATTGGTGATTATTTATCTTTCGACGACGTGTGTGTGATCAAGCGTGTCAGCAGTATGAGATAGCGTGAATAGTTTAGGGTCAGGTGAAAGTCTGAGTTCAAACCCCTATATATTACATATTGGAAGGCAGGTATGAAAAAGCTTGTACTGCAGAAAAAAAATTATATATTTAAATGATTTTATTGTACTTTTCATAAGAGTTAGACAATCTTAAAAAAAATCAATGCTAGACATAAAGCCTCTAATGTCAGTATTAAGGGCCAGTAAAAAAATATTATTCATTAGGAAATACTAACTACTAGAGATTTTACCAGTTTCCTTTAATGTTTTATACTCTAAGAAATACTAAACTTTTATTTGCTAAACAATATGCTGTTCAAATAGTTGCTGATTGAAAAATCATAAGCTGGAAAATATTAAAAAAATTCCAGTTTCTTCTGCATTGGAACTCCTGGATATGATTCATAGTAAATGAATGCAACGACTACTACATTAAAAGGCTGCTTAGATATATACATAATCTTATAACTGAATATTTAAAAATACAGTAATTAGATATATATAAAGTGTAACTTTAAAATTTTTTATCCACTTAGGAGTGCTTGAGACTACCCTCATAGTCTTTGTCAACTAACACATTTGAAAGGCTAACCTTCCCACAATTCCGTGATCTTAATGTTTGGTGTCTGTCTATTAATTAAGTCTTGTTTGTATTTGTATATTAGCATAGCTTGCTTTATTTTTCTTTTGTTGTTATTTTTTTCAATTTGCAATATTTTTATGTCATTATAATTGAAGTTAAAAACCATAAATACATGACTTATTATGGTAACATCTATTTTTTATGACCATTATAAGCCATGCATTTATAGGTTTTAACTTCAATTATAATAATGTAAAAATATTATAAATTTAAAAAAATAATAACAAAGGGAAAATAAAGGAAGCTATGGTTACAAACAAGACTTAATTAACAGACAGGCAGCAAATGTTAAGATCACAGAATTGTGGGAAGGTTAGTCTTTCAAAGTGTTAGTTGACAAAGAGTATAATCAAAAGTGCTCCTAAATGGATAAATTTTTTTAAAGTTATACTTTACATATATCCAATTACTTTATTTATGAATATTCAATTACACAATTATGTATATCATACAGATATCGAATTATATATATATATATTATTATTATTATTATTATTATTATTAGTATTAGTATTATTATTATTATTATTATTATTATTATTATTATTATTATTATTATTATTATTATTATTATTATTATTATTATTATTATTATTATTATTATTATTATTATTATTAGTATTAGTATTATTATTATTATTATTATTATTATTATTATTATTATTATTATTATTATTATTATTATTATTATTATTATTATTATTATTATTATTATTATTATTATTATTAAAAGATATCACACAAAATGATGAAGGCAAAAACAGTAAAAAATAATTTTTTCAATCCTATTTAAAATATTAAAGTCAGAGTTTGAAATCGTTGGTAAATAAAGATTGTTGCAGAAGAAGATAAAAGTTAACACCCCAAAATTACAATTAGACTGAAAAACTAGAATACAATACATGTAATAATACTTGTGATTTATACATAAAATTTATATATTTTATCCAAAATTCCTACTTAACTTTTTTGTGTTTCTATTTTTGTTTGTTTTTTAACATTAGGCTATTAACAATATTACATCTAAATTGTAACTGGTAGAATTGTGCGACCCACATGAAAATCAACTATGAGCAATCTGCATCTGTGTACTACATTCTGATATAATAGACATATTTTTTTCTTTTTTAACCTACTAATGCCAAGGAGAAACAAGTGGCTCTTAACTATTCTACTTAAATTATTAATTAATACATTGTACAGGCTTAAACCTGCATTTATGTATGTAATATTTGCAGGATTCGAACTCAGACTTCTACACAACCCACTACTCTCAATGCCATCTTATATTGCTGACCCACTTGATTACACACATGTTGAAAAGATAAACAATCACCAATAAATGCAGGTTAAAGCCTGTATAATGTATTAATTGATATAAATAGTGTGTAAAAGGTGTGATCAAGCCAGATTCTGAACAATATCCTCCATTCTGCACCGATAACCTATTACAAGACTCACTGCCAATAAATATAGATATATCTCATGAACCAGGAAAAAATCATACTGTGGTAGATAATAGTGCTACAGTTAACCACATTTATGAAATGTAAGATTGTTGGCATGAATGTCAGAGGAATAAACTCCCCTTCCAGAATATATGCCATAAGGCATTGGTACAAAATCCACTCTCCCCACATTTTATTCCTTGGTGAAACCAAGTTCTACTCAGAGTCCAGTCAGAAGATTTTGGAGGTGCTTGAAGGTCTTGGTTTCACAAAACTCACAGTCAACTACACAGCTGCTGGTGGAGTTGGCATAGTGATAAACAACCAACAACCTCCAAACAAATTCAACATAATCTACCATGACAATAACATAATAGCAGCAAACATAAGCTATGGTAAAACAACATTTATTACAATGTATATATACACACCCAATAATCACTATACATACATCAGAATAGTAAATGTAATCAACATGATAACAGCCAATAACAACTGGCCAACCATCCTGCTAGGTGACTTTAACACCACATATAACAAGATGGTCTACAAATACCTTCCTCTTCTCAACAGAGGATTTATCAGCGGAGAGGGCTGCTTTCCTTCTGGAGCCTTCTCCTTCTACACCAGATCATGCCAGTCTCTGATTGATCTCCTTTTCTACACGTCGGAATTGCACTATGACTTGGAGGCTTTACTCCAGCATGTGGCTTTCTCAGATCATCTGGCCATGGCAGTTCTGATAGATGTGGAGATTGGACTAAACATCGGTCAAAATAAATCCATCAGAATGATAACCAAATCCACCACCACAGAAGGAATACCTTCTGAGGCATACATCCTATTCAAAAAAATAAACATCTTATCACAACCTCCGGAAACAGCTTGGTTTGCTTTTGTGCAGATTCTCCAGATGGTTATCCAACAATACACTAAAAAATTGAGAGGTCCATTAACCCACATTAATGACCTAGACAATATATACAAAAAAATTTAATCAATTATCAAATCTTCCTGATGACATTGAAAGGGTACTCAGACTGAAGGTCCAATACAAATCCAAGCAGAAGATCCTGGTGGAATATATTGCTGTTAAGAGGGCCAAGGTATTCCTAACTGGACAACACTGCTGGACCAGAAGCTACCTAGCATGGGCACTGGGAGCGAAAAAAAACAGCCAACCCCATCACACTTAAACCTTAATGGAACCAACATTACAGGTCAACATATGCTTGATGTGATCAGACAGCATTTCAGGGCCATGCTTGAATCATGCCCTCCACTTCAGAATGGCCTTAGAGATGACTGCGGTCCACCACAAGAGCATGGCATAACTGAACAAGACCTCAAAGCAAAACTTAATTCAATACCAGACAACATTCACCCTGGGATGCATGCAATCCCGAAATTCCTCATATCACATCTTAGTCAATTCTCTATCCCAATAATGATGGGAATGATCAACCTCCTATCAAAAGATAGGAAAATTATAAAAAATTTATACACAATAGCACTGGTTCCATTCATGAAAAAGAACAAGGACCTCACCCAAATATCCAACATTAGACCCATCTCTATATCCTCTCTTCTTATCAAAATAATAGAGGGAGTCATTAAGGACAAGATCCAACCCATTATCCTTAACCAGCTCACTCCATCACAGTACGCAAAAAAGGATCATCTGCTCTGACAGCCAACATAAGAGTACTGCTACAATCTCTCTCAGATATAGACATTCCATCTGAGATGGTGAGGCGAGCCTTGTGAAATAGATGATGTGGGGGTGCCTTGCTATTTGTGCTATATATAAATCCACTTCTCAGAAACATAGATTCTCTACTATCCAGAGTCTTCATTCCAGAATTGAAAAAAATATAAAAGCAATAGCATATATGGACAATGTACTTGTCATCCTTCCATCCAAGAAGTACCTACCAAGTCTATATCACATCATCAACTCCTTCTCTAACATTTCCGGCCTCAAAATCAACACCAGAAATTCATCTACCTGGTGCATCCTAACAGGAAAAAAAATAGCATCAAACTATCATGCTGATCCTCAAAAATTTTCTGGGATTTCCAATATACAAATCCCAAACAGCCATGTCGAAAAAACTCCAAGATAACATAGTTCAAGCAACTGAAAAATTAACAAATACCCTGTCAGGAGTCTATCTCTCTCTACAGGGAAAAGTGGCTTTATGAACATGAAGGTAATGAGTAGAATTTCCTACTATTTGCCTGTTTTGTCCACACCTAACTCCTTCATTAAAAACATCAACAGACTATGTGCAAGGCTCTTCTGGAGGAATAAAACAGTGGCCATCAGCATAGACAAAATGTAGTACTATCGCAAATATAATGGTATGTCACTACATGCTATCCCAGCCATACCCATACAAAAACACACACCCTTCTACACAATCTAGGAATCAAATATGGCTACACACAAATACTAGCAGCAGTACATCCAACAGATACACCACCTCCAAAAAGAAATAGCTGGCTTTATACAAAAGCTCATAATATACAGTGCTATGATGAAATTACAATAGAACGGCTTAAAAAAAAATAAACATCTGGGAAGCGCATCAGTTAATAAACCCAGATCCACACATCCAAAACCCAAAACTGGGCTTAACCAACAACAGGATAACCTCGTTATTTAAATATTGGGCTCTGGAGCCCAAGTACCTTGATTTCATAATCAAAATAAATCTTGAAGCTATGCCAACTCTATCTTTCCTTTGTCATAGATGGCATATCACAAAAGTAGATCCGATGTGCCCCAGATGTCATAGAGAGGAGGAGTCCTACAACCACATCATTACAACATGTAATGCACTGGGAACAGTGAGGCAAATAGTATATAACAACATCAAGACAGACTACTACACTATAATCTCGCTGCAAAAGAGCATCAAAACTAAACAATTCCCAGTCATCAGATTATCAATTTTTATAACATATTCAATCTGGTTTGTGAGGTGTAAAATGACATATACACAGCCTCACCCAGATCAAAATGCCTGTTTTTTGAAAACAATGGAAAAAATTAAGAAGAGAGATCAACTATTGTCATCAAAATTTATTTTTGAGGATTGGAAACTATACAAACTTCCCAACCACTCAAATATACATAAATAATCACATCAACTGTCAACATTGGTCAATACCATATAATTTGAGTCTTTCAAATTTCAATTGTTTAACAATAGTCTCAATCATTTCAAATGCTTGTTGTTGTTGTTTTTTATTCCTTTAATTATGTTTTTTATACAAAAATGTAACCTTTATTAGACCTAATAAAATTTGTTTTAAAGTAAACATGTTTTATTTTGATTTTTGATTTTATTTTAGATTCTCAAATGTATTTTTTTTTCTGTTGCTTGTTGAATATTCTTTTTGGAAAACTTAAAAACAATTTTTATGTGACAGCAAGTACACAGTTTAAGTTTTATAATTTTTTTTTAGAACTTAATGTTCATGACTGCAGGCAAGCCATTGACCTCTTTTTTTTATTGTATAATGTTTTTGGGAAAAAAATGTAGAAATTGTATCAGTGGTTATTCGGCTTGACACCTACTCAAAATTATTTAATTAAATAAATGTGATTTTATTTTATTGTTTAAAGAAATCAAGGGATTGGAATTTAAATGGTCTGTGAAATTCTGAAATTAATTAAAAGATAAAGTTATCGTAAGACAAATTTTTTTTCCAAGGAGATAGCTAAAACTAAATTCATTGTTTGGACTTAAATAATTCAAAACAGGGATTAACAATTTAAGTAAAAACAGAAATGTAAAAACAATAACTTGTGGAGGGGATGAGAGAATACACCCTGTAGTGGGGGGAATATATAAAGGCTGGTCAGGTGAAATGGGTTAATTAGTTTGGTTATATTCATTCATACTCACACGGGCACTCTTACCCATTCTCTTTTGGTTGCAGTATAGTTTTCAGAGTGTACTCATAGAAAAGCAGAATTATTAGTGTAAAAAAATATTTTTTCGGAATGCTGAACAAGTGGATGATGGATGAGTTATTAATAGCTGAATGTATTTTGAAAAGGTGCAGACCAAGAAATATGAGACTTATTGACTAAGAAAGAAAAATACAATTGAAATTATTATTGTCAGATATATTTCCTGATAAGCATTAACCTAAAGGAGAAAGAATACTGCCCAATTAAATAAAGAAGAAAGGAATCAATACGTAAGAAATTTAGAGATTCAAACTGGAACATTTTTAATGTGAAGCACCACACAGGTTGGACACGATACTCAAGAACAAAAGGAAGTAAAATTTAAGCTAATGTTTTATATCGCTAAGGGAATGGAATCAAGATTTATTCATGACACAACAATGGACATGGAGTAGGAGACCAAGTTTGGTACATTCACACTGCTCGAAGACCTACATAGCCATCCTGTGATGTGACTTTCTATTTCTTAAAGTGTTCCTGCTATGGACAATTTTCCAACCTCCATCGAAGCCCTGTTAAGTAATCACCTGCACAGTAAATATATATCGCCCTCAAAATCCTAGCCCGGAGAAGAACGAAGCCTTTGGGAAGTATTATTTATGTTTTTATATCTATTTTTGTGTCTTATTACTAGTAATTCATTATTTTACTAATAATTGCTATTATTAAATGAACCAATGAATTGTGTAATTTAGTTATAAATATTTCTTTTGTAATTTTAATGTAAAAGTATACTTAATTCATTTGTAATTTTAATGTAAAGGTATACGTAATTCATTGGAGTATTTAAATAAATTATAAAAAAAGAAAAGAGAAAGCAAATATGTATTTCAATATTTCAAAATAGTTAAATAGAAATAATTTGGTGGTTTGGTCATTGGATGTATGTGTTTTGCCTTGAAATAATAGTAAATTTATTCCATCCGTCACATGCAGGATTGTTTTTATAAGGAATAAAAGTGTGTAAGAAAGTGTTCCAAATAATTATTATTGTCCGCTACATGCAGGACTCATATTATGGAACTTTTAAGATTTAAATATCATTAACTCGTGGCTAAATCACTATTTTAACTTAAACAAAGGTATAGATCACCACAAGTGAAAGGGTGAGGGTCATTTTTTTATGAAACATGTGCATCCCATGGCCAATACACATTATGTTTTTGTATAAGGTAATTTATTCCAAGTTTTGGGTTTAAAGTGTAAGCAGGAGAGAATTTCAGACCATTCTTTTCCCATTTATGAAACTATTTAAAATTTATTTATACGCTTTAATTATAATTAATATTGTTTATGTGTGTGTTTATTCTCTTCTTTATTCTGTAAATATTTATATTATCATAGAGGGCTTAATAAAATTAGCATCTAATTTTAAAGTATGGCATTGTGCTGTGTATTTGATAATGATATTATTGTTTAACCTTTCCTATTATTGAAGCAACAAACCACCATCCCAAGATAATGAGTTGATTGAGCTAGTCAGGGATTAAACTTACCGGGATCAGGAATCATTCATTAGGCATTCACTTTTCTGTTGATTATATATATATATATATATGTGTGTGTATATATTATAATCTATATATATATATATATATATATATATATATATAAGAGATTATAATTCTTTATTAATTATGTGATCATATCCTTTGGGGAGGAGAGCAATCTCTTTCTTAAGGTGGTGTGCAAAGGTTGCAGTAAATGAACCTTTCAAAGGTATGATTATAGTAATGTATATTTTGGATGCCATTGAATATTTCTTAATTGCTGCTTGAGGATAGAAAACGCATGTCATGCTCAATGTGTCAAGAGACTGAGTCAGTGACCATTACAATATATATATATGATAATTTAATCTTTTTAATAGACATAGTTGTTGGTAAAATATTTAATAAATGAAAATCCCATTTTTAATTCCAACTATAATTTGCAACCATGATCAGCTGTATTGGCTGAGACATCATACACTGTCAATGCTATACTATAGTCAAAAGGATGTGTGCAGATGATTTGCATTGGCTTTTGCATTAGAAACATCATAGTCTAAGATTTTAGCTAGAATTGAAAATAAATGTCATTTATTGAATATTTCACCTTTATATATATAACACAAAATTGAATAATATTATAACAATGAAAACACTAGCAAAATTTTATTTGTTTGTTTTCAGATTATGTTTTATTAACAATTTGTCAATAATTCATAATGTTAAAAGAAGTGTTCATAAGATTGATAACTTTAGACTCTGAATGATTAATCATAAGTGTCTGACTTTTCTTTTGATTTGACTACTTTCACACAATACAATTTTTACAGTATCAAATAATTGTTTATGATTAATATTATGTTTAAGAATGTACAAAGCTGAATTAAGAATCATATTTTTATGAATTTTAATTCTTTAAACAAACACAATTTACTTCACTAGTTAATGTATTATAATTTAGTTACTAATTTTGTGGTATTATGAATGTGTTGCTATCATTTTTGAAGTTATGAGAATGTTTAGTTTACCAGTTCACATTTGTGTGAGTATGTAAAAATTGGAACTAAATATATTAGTTTAACCTTTAACATGGTTAAAATGCTTATTGTCTGAGTGAGTTAAAGTTTTAAACTTCTGATTGGTCAATTACAGAATCAGCAGTAACTACATATTTGTTTTTTTAATATTATATTTGTCTTAGTTTACTTTCTAAAAAGCAAATTAATAATTTGTCACATTATTAATGTGAATGAAAGTTTTTTTAAAAATACATTTCTATTTACAATTATAAAAATAATCTATAGCAGAAAACATTAAATGAACATTTTTTAACCTATTAGAAATTGCAGCCTATATCATCGATTTTTTTCTCACTTTACGTTCATGTAAAAGTAAAGAATTTTTACTAAAATCTTAAATATTCTTCTAAAATAATTATATTTTCAGAATACTTTATCAAAATTTATAATATATAAAAAATATAAAACAAATGCTCTTAAATATACATTTTTATTTGAAAATTAAAACAAAAGACTTAGATCAGTCAAAATAATGACAAGTGCTCCTTTTGTTCAAAATGAGAAACAACCTATCAGCACCTTGGAAAGATTGCCTTTTCCCATTGTTATAGCTTTAAGTTTAAATATTATTGATTTTTTACTTGTAAAATAATTCTATTGATGGCAGAATCTTACAGTATTTCTTTTCCTTAGAGTGAATTGAAAACTGCAAATCAAAATTTTTATTTGGAGCAGCTATAAGATTAAGAATAATCTGAAGATGTCAGCATCAAATGGTCTCATATAAACAACATGCAAATTTTCAACATGGAAGAACAATGGCAATTCCTGATTTGTTGTATCATAATGCAAAGAAATCAACACTATCAGTGGATTAGTAGATTGTCTGGACTGAGAAAAGTAGGTATATTTTTTTTGTTTTATTATTTTAGCAAAAAAAAATCTTATTTATATTTTTACGTATTTATGCAACATATTTGTAATATACTTATTTTAAACCAAAAACATGCATGATTACAATTAGATTTTATTTGAAAAATGTTTGTTTTTAAAAAGGTAAATTGTAAAACCATAAGTACAATAAAGCAAAAGCTGTTTTTACCAGTGAAAACAGAATTGTTTTGATAAATGCTGGGAAGAGAAGTTTTTTGTGAAATTTTAATAGTAATACATTTAATTTTGGATTTTAAAACACATTTTTATTCTTTTACAATATCTCAAACTAAAATTCATTTTCCATTTTAAAAATTAAACAAATATTTCATTTAATAATTTTTATGAATAGAGAAATTATGACCCAATGCAAAAAAAAATAGAAAATGTTATTGAAATTATCACTAGAATGCTTCAAATAAGAGTAGATCTTCAAAAGTTAAAATTCAAAGATTTATTCCCCTAAATAGTAAATTTAATATTAGAATCAAAGTCATTCAAAACAATTTAAAAAGTACAATTTATCTTTATTAACAATGAACATAAACTTATCTACCTATGTAAGAAATAACTTTAAAAACCAAATTGAATAATAACACTACTAATAACTTATAATATTAATGCATACAAATCACAGTAAAAGATGTAAAGCTTGCCATTAAACCCAAAATACATTGAAACATTTAATGATAAAATCTAATTATGAATAACTTAAACTTTATCAGCAACAACTAATACTTCCATCAAATGTCATTTTAAATTTTCTTTATCATTATTTTCTAAACTTTATCTTTATTTAGTTATAAAAACATTTTCAAAATACTCAATATTTAGGGATGATTATATTTCAAACAATATTATTAAAATGTATTTTGTTTTAGCAAATTTAATGAGTAATAATTGTGTTCTTTTCTTGAGATTGCCAAATACATCACATTGATTCCTTATTTACATGAAGTATGTGAATAAATAATAAAACATTAAAGTAAGGTCAATGCATCTGTTAGTATGTTTAAGAGTCTTACAACTGGTGTTTAAACAAGCGGTGTTTAAACAAGCAGGTGTTTTTGTATTTCCTATATAAATTAAAAATGTCTGACCACTATTACAATTATTTAAACATTTTATGACTATTATAAAAAAATCTTTTCATTGGCCTTGTTCAGAAATTTCAGGGGAATGCTATATGACAAAAACTCATTCATTGTAGATTGTAAATTTTCATTTACCTAAAACTAGGTGAAAAGTATTGAAGGTAATTTAGTTTATTCATGACCAATGTGAGAAAAGCAATTTTCTTTTACATTTCATATACTATTGTAGACTCATTTACACTTTTATACTTTTATAAAACAAATATTTTGCTTTTCTGCAAATGTTATAATTACTACCAAAGTTCTGAAAAGTTTAGTACAGGTAGAGGAATAGGCTATGGAGCTAAAGGTCTCTGGATTGGAGTTCAAATATTAGATCATCCACAAAGCAACAGAACTACTAAGTTACATCTAGAGATCACTGCAAACATTCAAGCTACAAACAAAAGACCACAAACAAAGAGTTAATATTTAATGAAATGGTGCAAATACTAAGATTAGTGCCTAACAAACTCATAAATAATAGCTGGAATAAAATAATCCTAAATTTTAAATAGATTCACACCCAAGAATAAAATGACTTAATTAAGAAAAGATAAAGAAAATTGGTTTGTCTTAAGGGACAAATTAGATTATATACAAAAACTAACTGACAAATTGGAGGTTAGAATTGAATAAAATAGCAAAAGTACAACATAAAAACTACAAAAAATAAATGTATAAATATATTAAGAAAACACAATAATAGAGTATATAATATGATAGAACATCTAAAGGTGAGTTTTACTACAATATCTCATCAGATGATCTCAAATATTAAGCCACACATAGAGAATTACCCTCCCTCTGCAATTAATAGTGGACTTGGGTAGAGATTATTATAAAGCTACAAGCATCATCATAGAATGGGTAAACAACTTTGATTAGGATTTGGTAAATATATTATTAAGTCATCTTTTGAGCTGGGCCAATTAATTAATTATGTATATATATAAAGGACAAGTATATAATTCACATTAAGGTAAAATAGAACTGGGAAGATCAGTACTCCACAAATGATCAATAAACATTATTTAAATTTTGCTATATCAAAGCAGTTATAACAAACAAAAAAGCGAGTTCATCATCAATGCAATAGAATTTACTTATAATGCCAATACAACAAATCTAATATCAAATATTTTAGGATGATAAACTCTTGGCCAATGGGCTACTAACCACCAAAATAATATGTACCTTAATACTGGCAAAAATAGAAGAAAAATCATAATGGCCTCTTATAAAATGATTAACATAATATATACAAAAGATGCATTGACCCAGTACATTATTATGGTCCTGCATAGACAATATTGGCAAAGCACAACTAATTAACTACTAAATCATTGTTGCAATGAACTATTGAAAATGAAATTTCACAAAAGGTATTACATTTCCAGATTTAATAATTAATAGAAACAAAAACAACTTCGACTACAAAATGATAATAGAGCAATAGCAAATAAGAGCTGCAATCCTTCCACAGTTAAAAATCACACTGTCATTCAACTATCAGGATTTAAAGAATTTCTCAACAAAAATCAATGATTCCCCAAATACAAAACAGATCAAAAACACAACATGGAAGTGACCATCAAAGACTTATGTAGCATAAATTACAGCCAAAAAACATCCAACAAACAAATTAAAATATTTAATATCAAAATAAAACAGAAACTAAGATGACAAAATGTTAAAAACATCAAGGATTACAATGACCTACATACAAAAATAGCAAATAAAATGAAAAACAAACATTTTCAAATAAAGGCATGCCAACTTCTGAACTCTAACCAACCTCAATAGATTAATTATCAGTACTAAAGAACAAATTACGAAAGGAAGAAATCCCACAAATAGTCTATGAGGTCCAGTGCAATGATCCAGGATGCACAACTGTATATTATAGTGAGTCACAGAATAACACTGTCACAAGAATAAAACAACAAAGCCCTTATACAAACAAACAAAAAAACCCAGAATATATATTAGTGTTTTTAGATCATGAAAAAATGTGAACACAGTTTTGATCCACAAAGTACCAAACTAGAATGTGAAGACCAACATTGTAATAAATGAAAGAACTATAACAAACCCAAATGATGCTATACAGCAATTATTATGGCATTTGACAGTGAAAGTGCACTAAGAAGAACAGAAAACAGATGACAGAAAAATAACACATATCACCAAGCATAGGAGCATATGTATGGAAAGTTATTATACATAAACCATGAAGTTGACATAAAATTACATATCACTATTTATTTTCAAATTATTTTATTATCTCTAAAATTTTTCTGTTTTGTATAAAGTTTAGTAATCTTATTATATCCTTATCCATGTTATCCTATATAAATGCAATGCTCCATGACCAAAGTGGACTGTTCAAAAAATCCACAATCATTCTCACTGATGAAAGACATAAGTTAGAAACTAGTCTAATAGGACTACACTGGATAAGTATTTAATAAGCATTACTATCTAGCATCTATTGACTATTATAACATATGCAAGATGGAAAAAAGTAGGGATAATAAAAAAACCTTTTACTAAATGATTTGGAACAATCGATTGGATATTAAAAAGTGTTCTGGTTTTGTTCATATTAATATCTTATAACATTGGCTTTTCAAAAGCATGAAGTCACACTAAGACATTGATTTTTTTTTTGTTATTATTATTATAACTACTAAAAGTCTTTGTTTATGAACAAAATACAATTATTAAATTTTCTTAACACATTATTGGCTGTTATTTTATTAGATGCAATTATTATCACTCTTAATTAGAAATAAGTTTCTATAACCCTAGCTTAAATATATTTTTTTATAAATATCTTTTTATTTGTATATCATCAATACATCTTTGGTTTAAAAAAGTAAGTATACAAAAAATCATAGTCACACAGATAAATACAAATCTTTAATATTAAATGATAAATATAGTGGAATAAATTTATGAATATTTAAAAGATCCACTAACTATGTAAGATAAACTGTTGACTAATTTAAACTATGGATTTGGGAAACTCATGACCTGTTATTTCCCAATCAAAACTCTACCTTCTTTACCTCAGTGGTAACAATCAGGTGGTCACCAGGTTTTTCAAACATCTCAAGTTAGAGCCAAGGTTCCTGGATTTCCTAGTAAAAATCAACCTAGATTCACTCCAAATGAACTGGTTTCTGCACTACAGAAAAGTCTTCAAGAACATAAATCCTATGTGTCACAACTGTCACATAACCTCTGAAACCTTTGACCACATGATAAATGATTGCCCAGCATATGACAAAATCAGAACATTCATTTCTCACAACTGCCACATTTCCCTGAACAAAATATTAGATATCAAGAGCTGCTTCCTGTCTAGAAATTAGGTCATCTCAAGACTTTTGACCTTCATCACTTATGCCACCTGGATGGCCAGATGTCAAAACAAGTTCACCATTCCTCATCCCAAGCCTGAAGACATAGTCATTTCTAAGTTGAAGGAATTTCACCATAAGGACAGTATCATCTCATCCAGATTTCTATTTGGCAACACATGGAGCCTGATTAAGCTAGATTAAACAACACCAGTAGCCCATCAGACCGTCTGGTTGCCCGAGCAACATGGATTACTTTTAGTTTATTTACAATTGTATCATTCTTACATATGTATTTCAATAAAGTTATTTATATAAATATATATCACCCAAATGGCAAGACATTATAATGGAGATATATAGATCTGAAGTATACAGTATACATAATGATTTATTTTTTGCAAGGCTTTCGTTTTATATCATCTGATTCAATTTATTTACTTTATTGCACTTGTAATACTAATAGTATTTTTTCATCTTCTTTAACATTTTTACTAATTGGATTTTACTTGTAAGATTTCTTTAAACTTTACCAAAATTAAACGTTTGCCTCAGAGTTATAAATGTTTTGCAGTATATAAAATACTATAGGTTTAAAAATTGTTTTATATATTGCATAAAATTATAGTTAATATAGATAGTTTTGAGTAAAAAAGAAAACACACACCTATGTACAATATATTCTATGTATTTAATCTCTTACAAAAACAAATACCCTACACATCATCTTCCTTATTAACTTTAACTTAGTATCAAATAAATAATATGCATGTACTATAAATGTAAAAATATAATAAAAATTAATTATATAAAATTGGATACGTTATACACATGGAAATTTATAGATATACAAGTATATTTAATAAATTTTGGATTATTTCCATCATCTAACATTAATTATCAAATGTTTTTGGAAAAATTCAAGCTGTATTTACACTTTCCAAATAAATAAAGCAAAACTCTCCATACAGTATTGCCACCTTGTGCCAACCAGAGTAATAAATGAATGCCAGAAGTCTTATCTAATGCCTGCTCATCCAATATCCCCAGACTATTTTCTGGCTTATGGCCATCATCAGTGAGGAGTTTTGGATCTGAGAGCAATGCACCTAGATCTTAGGATCTAATGCAACCCTCCAGAATCCACCTTTTATCTCTACTTAACTATAAAACTATGAGAATGAAATTGAAAACACAAAAATATTTTCAATCTAAGCTCAATAGCTTATATAGTCATATGGGTCTGAAGTCAGTTCAGCACCCATACATTTTGGTGTCTTTGGCATTAGATAGGGATTTTATGCACAAGCCTTCTGGCATTCATTGGTTACTCTGGTTGGCACAGGGTGGCACTACTGTATGGAGAGTTTTGCTTTGTTTATAAACAATTATGTGCTAGTATAAGATAGTGATCATGTGATGACTTTTCAAATACATTAAGTTATTAGTAATAGCACTAGTTTAATACATAGCCCAACATTTCAAGTGATACCATTTTCGTTTTTTCTTTAGATATTGTTGGCCTGACCAATGACTTGAAGAAGGGTGGAGAATAATACCATTTAATTGATGTGATATATATTAATTGTGTGTTACTATTATCAGTTGAATGTATTTGAAAAGTTTAAATAAAGTTTGATGTTTTTTATTTAACAATTAGTGTTAGATTGGTGGAAATAAGATCAAATATAACAACAACTAAAGTACTATCTTCACAAACTTAAAGACAAAACAATATATGTGAATGTTTGATAGCAAACAAATTTGAATATTAGACTTATATAAATTTATAATATATATATAAATATTAATAAAGATTCCAACACAATTGAAATAAAACAACTATATAAAAATAACCATTTTCTTTATTATTGAATTGCTTTTCACCCTATAGTAAGACCTTTTCAAAATACACTTTTCTAATACAATTACATGACCTTTATATCTATCAATATTTCCTCTAACATTCAGGAATGTTAAAGGAAGTATACATATCAATTAGAAAATATAGAGTCAGTTAAAGTTAAAAATGGGGTGGGACTAAGGCAAGGATGCCTATGTCACCTATTTTGTTTTTGTTACATTTGAGGAAATGGAGAGATCAATAGAAAGACTAGGAAGAGGAATAGAGGTACCATTAATAGGTGTCAATGAATTATACACATTATAGGCTCTTTTATTTGCAGATGATGTCTTCTTGTGTACAGAAAGTATGCAAGATATAAAAGTTACGCAGAAGACATGCAGAATAGTGGATAAATAGATGGGGATTAAATTTAGTGAAGAAAAATCAACAGCAATGATGATTAATACTGGGGAAAGAAAAGAAAATTTTTATTGGGGGATATAATGTTAAGTGTGGCACATAGGTATAACTATTTGAGAATTGTCTTAAGTAATCAGAGAAATTTCTTGGATAAATGAGAGAAAAAATTGATAAATGCAGGAAAAAAGGGAAGGGACTAATAAAAAAATTAATAGTGTTTTCATATAATAAATTTGATGTAGCTAGAATTGTATGGAAGGGAGTGGCAGTAGCAGGGTTAACATATGGTAATGATGTGTTATGTGTTAGTAAAGAGGTTTAGATTGCTTAAAAAAAGTACAACAGAAGTAGGAAGACATGCATTAAATGCATGTATGTGGATGGCAGAGGAGGCAATTCAAGCAGAAATGGGATGGTCAAGTTTTTATATGAAAGATGGAAAAAAGCAAAATGAAAGTGTTTGATAGATTGAAATTTATGAATAATAAGAAAATAGCCAAAATAGTATTTAATTGGGTTATGAGTAAAGACAAACAACAAAATGGGTGAGAAATGTAGTACAGAATGCAAAAGATTTGGATAAAGAATTAATGTCCGTATATTTATACAGAAGAAGGTGAATTGTATTAGGAAAATTGTTGGGTGTTATAGTGGTAAGGAATGAAATAGAAGAATAGATACATTAATAAAAAATAGAAAGTTGGAGAAATGAAGAAGTACTATGGAGAATAAAAAGAGTTTAAATATATACAGAAGCAAACAAAATACTGGGTGTGAATTAATTTATGATAATAAAAAGAAAGTAGTTTACTGTTTAAGAATTGATAAGATCCTTAGCCATAAGTAAATATACACATAAATGGAAAAATATATGTGATTTAGTCTGCAAGTTGTGTAAGGAAGACAGAGAAAATATTAGGCATCTGTTAATTGAATATAAATGTCTGCAAGCAGAAAGGGTACAAATAATGAAATTGTGAAAGAATAAATATAAACAAAGTGATTATACAGAAAGTTGGTTCTTGGTTAAATGGGATGGAGCAGGATAGAAAAGAATATTGGGGAAAACTTAGGTGGGAAATGGGGCCTAACATGTTTTTCTGGGCACAGTGGCTGAGAGATTCCTGGCTGTGAAAAAGAACAAGCCACAGATCATCACATCGCATCATAATAAAAGCTTCATTTGTTAACCAAAAAATTCTCTCCGTTCTTTTAGAATAAAAAAACTATGTTACAGTAGAGATAAGACCAATTATGAGACGACTGCATAATTTCTTCTCTGATTTATTTACAAATATATTATTAAATTTATTATTTTTACATATAAATAAATGATTTATTTGCACTAATTTGTACAATAATAAAAATTCTTTTAATAACTCTCATTGTTTGTTAAATTTGGAATTTAACTCTCATTGTTTGGTAATAGGAAAAAAATCACAATTCTTTTATTTTCATTTATTTACAAATGTCAATTTTTAAAGAAAGTATATAATTTAAAAATAATATTTATTCATAAAACATAAATTTATTTTAACATTTAGCTTAGATAAAAGAATAATATTTATATAAAATAATGTTTTAATTCCATTTATAGAGTTGATTAACATATGAACACATAGTTGTGTGTGTGCGTGGGTTCAGATGTAAACATTCCAAATGAATACTACTTTTAATTTCTACTTGGTCATTTGACTCTCATATACAGTCAATTACAATTAAAGTGCAGGCAACAGATGTAATCAAGTCTGACTGCATCCTTCTCAAGGAAAGATTTTTACTCCCAGTTGATGCTTTAAATTATATTAATCTGTTTTTGTGATTTGAGTAAACCAGTTAATGGAGTTAGTTTCAATAACTTTAAAGTTGTAGGCTTAAAATAAATATTTTTAGAAATAGATAAACACACTCTCACGTATGTGTGTATATTAATACATGATTAAAATCTAGATCTTATCATCATAAAGAGCATTTTTAGAATTTTTAAATTTAAAAAAAAATGTAAATTTATAACTGCGCGCACACACGCATATATATTAATTAGAAATGCGGTTGATCAATTAATTGAATGTATTATTTCTATTATGCAATTTTATAGAATACATCCTTTCATACATAATGCAAACATCAGTGTATTACTAGTTAAATTGCAGCCCAAATAAAATTTCCATGATGTCCTTATATCTTCTTTACCCTCAGCAGATGTTTGGACTGATTCTGGCCACACCCAATTTTATTTATGCATTTATTAACTGCATAGAAAACATTTTGCTTTAAAAAAAGATTTCTAGCCTAATAGAAGCACAAAACATATTGCCTAGAACTCATACTTTTTTAAAATAATCTACTTGAAATTTCTGATGGAACAGATTGTCAACATAATGCTTAAAATATTCATTCCTATCCTAGGAATATTATTTATCTTGCTTGTATTGATGATGCCATTATAGATATTAGGGATATCTTCAATCTAGAACTATGGATAAGTTCAACAATTTTTAAGAAAACACAAAATACTAATATTATTATGACAAATTATTACTAATCTTTTAGTATTTTTTGACTTTGAAACAAAGTTTGTTATTACTATAATATCAAAATTGGAAAAGAATAAAAATCCTTATGCTGTTCTTCCCACAAAATAATAATCAGAAAATAATAATAGATTCCTTACTATAGCTATATAATCAATAATAATTTTATGCATAATAAGCTTTTTTCAGCACCAGCTTTGGTGCCCTTTTCTAATCTATTTAACATTAATGAATTATTTTTGACATAAAACCACCCAGTGTCCAATAATGGAATTAAAATAAACAATAACAATATAAATAATTAAAACAAATCAAAATTCTCATATATAAATTCAATAACAATATGTTAAATAAATATTACATGCATTTTTATACAATTATATATCATTTTATATAATTTTCCATTCATTTTTAATCAACCAATTATTAATCAAATTTATAGAAGTCTTGTAAATATTCATACAATTGTCTAAATTATTTTTAATGTAGTATATTTCATATATTTGTCTCTCTTTTTGATCTTTGATGAAATTTAAATATTTAATACTATTTGTAGCATCTATTCTATGGCCATATTTCAAGTAATGAATATATAATGCAGACCTATCATCTCTTCTTTTAATGGCATTGTTATGTTCCTTGTATTATTGATAAATTAAATAGTATAAAATTAAATAGAAAAAAAAAAAAATAGGAATCAAAGTATTTTTACAAAGGATATTGAAAAAATGTATCCAAGTATTCCAAGACTTAAAAATATAGATATATTAATAAAAAAATTAATTAAAAATATATAAATGTTATGAACATAATAAATATTATTGAAGATGGTTTAAAATTAATACACAATAATTTATATTTTAAATATAATAATGAATTTTGTAATATAAATGAGGGATGGGTTATGAGTTGTGCAATTAGTGGCTTAATATCATCAATATTTATAAATAAATTACAAAATATTGTAATTAAAAAAAAGAGGAATTAGTCAAGAAATAATACATTATTCTAGGTATGTTGATATTTTAATTATTGGTAATAAAAGAGTAATGAATAATATTTATAATGAGTTTAATAATAATACATATAAAATTAAATTTACTAAAGTAGAATTTGAAGATAAGATTAAATATTTAGATTTAGAAATTAATATAGATAATGATAATAAAATTACTTTAAAACATTTTATTAAAGAACATAAATTAAGAAAAATTATTCATGTAGATTCACAACAAGCATGGGTGCAAAAATTAGTGGTTATTAAAAATTTTAAATATAGGAATGATAAATATAATATAGATAAATGTGTAGCTCAATTACAAAATAATCAATTTATTAAATTATATAAAGATTATGGATATACAGTTAAGGCAGGTTAAGGAATTAGCCAAAAGTGCTTCTGCAGATTGAAAGACTGTATATAATAGTTAATTACCATTATAATTATTATTTTTATTCTTCTTACAATAGTTTTTAATTAATGAACATTTTATTTTTATTATATTTTTTTAATATAGTGGATTTGTGTGACATTAAGAAATGATGAATTATTAAGGAATTGTGGAAGCAATGTAATGAGTATAAAGTTTTTCATGTATTCTTGAATTGTTGTAATGTACATTAAAATTGGGGATTTATGGGATTTGAGTTGATGACATTTGCTTCTGTTTTGTTTTTTGAATTTAATGGCAGTTGAGACAGATTAAGGAATTAACTGAAAGACTGTATATAATAGTTAATTAATGTTATATTTATTATTTTTATTGTTATTACAACAGTTTTTAATTAACAGACATTTTATTTGTATATGTATATTGAAACAGTATATTCCTGTAGCCATATATGCACAGCTCTAATTTATGCCAGTTTTAAACAGTTCCAGAGCACATGTATAAGTGTGCTATGACAATCATATATATATATATATATATATATATATATTTATATCTATATATATTATATATATATATATATATATATATATATATATATATAGTGAACAAACACTGTAATATTATAGATATAAATATATTACAGCAAGTAGTTTAATTTAAATTTGTTGAATTCTAATTTTTTTTTTTTTTAAAAAAAAGACAATTTCTTATTTTAAATATTAAAATCATATGTATGTATGTGTAATCCATGTACTGCCATGATACATATATGGCATAATATTTTGTAAACATTTCTTGAGATTCTTAGATTTAACTTGAGCTTATGGCAAACAAGAATCACACTACACACACCTGTATTAGCATAGTTAGGAGATAAAAACTTACAATTGCAAATTTAGTAATAATACTTTTCCAAAATATATCTTGTTGTAAACAATATCTATTGATCTGGAACTATTTCCAGATTTTTAGGAAATTGAGATGCTCAAATTGAGTTGAAAATGATCACATTAAAATTTAAAATGAAATGTTTAAATAAATTTAGTAAATTTAATTATAAGAGCAAGAGGGTGTTAATTAATTCTCTGGCCAAAAATAATCTTGTTGACAAAATTATCACTGTTCTTGGGATCACATAAATAAACTGTATTTCATATTTTAAAAAGTTTATTCTATAATTTCAAGAAGTGTTGCCACCAGTCTCCATGTCAGTTTAAAACTTTAGCATACTGAAGTAGGAGAGCATAAATTTGCCATTTCCTTATGGAAATATGGCAATCTCAAATCTCATCCTACATGCCGAATGGTGTGGTACCATTGCCATTATTATAGGAGTGGGGAATGTTCCTGCAAAGGTCTGCCACAAGAAGATCGTGAATTATTTAACTGCTTATCCAGATATCCATCATCTGCTGTTTGATGTATCCAGGAATCAAGCTGTGAGAAGCTAGGTAACCACCAATCATCTCAAAACACTACATCAACTTTTATTTTTTTGGATGTTGAAATCTCTTAAGTTTAATGTAATATATAAACTGTACAAATCTTACCTGATGCCATCTCTGCAAATTTTACTTTTGCTTCTCTAAATTATATATATAATAATTGTAACCAGTTATAAATTCTAAATTCCTTTATCACTGCAGTTATGCCTATAAATTTGTTCTATTTGTTTATCAAAAATTTATCTTATATGTGTTATAATTTACCAAATACTTCAAAACAATGAATGCCTATAAATTTAATAAACTTTAATGAAGATATGATTATTGATATCTTCATTTTAATATGTTTTACTAATGCTATTTAGCTTACTATAACATGGTGCCAAAATCCTATTATGTCAGAATAATAACAGATTGCTATAAAGTTGTTATTATCAATTGATTTAGATTTACATTATATTATTATGGCTTGCATAGTCAAAGTTTTGAATTATAACTTTTAATATCTATTATTTAGTAATAGACTAGCCTAAAGATAGTATAAGGATATATTTACTAAAGTAATGTAATGTTATTAGCCCATAAATATACATTCTCCTCTTTAGTTTATGATTAAAGATGCAGATTAAATATATTAAACTAGGTTATAATATGGTTTTAGTCCATTGAGTTAGCATGATTATGATACTAAGAACTGAGTGCTATTAGCTATATAGACGGAAGCTATCTGTTTTTAGGTACTATTTATTTAGATATACATATTTGTATTTTAGTTATGCATTGCAGATATGTTTTTATAAAGTACACTTTGAACATTGCATCTTGCTGCAACTCTTAATGGGCTTGTGGTGGAGGAACCCCCATTCAATTAGTTCAGATAAAACTAATTTTATTAGAACTGGAGCACAGAGACCCAGAATCCATGTATAAAACCTATCCCAGTTTCTGAACTTGATGTGTTTGTATTTTAATTGTAGAAAGCCATATGGTCCAAGGGTACTTTGCATTTTGATAAAATTTCATAAATAATTACCCACCTGCACTGTGAACTTATTTCTTAATATTTTAGTCTGTGCCATAACAAATATATGTTGACCTAGGGTAACCAGTTTTTTCTTCCAGTGTTTAATCTTGATTATTAGACTAATTCTGCATTGATTTTGAGTTCACACATATACATAAACAGCAGCCATCTTATCATGTATCATGTAATCTATCCTGGGCTGGCATATTCATCTAAAAAGTTAGCAAACTAGGATATGAAGATAGGATCTTGGCATATTAATGAATATAGACATGACTCTAGTCACTACACACACACACATACCTATTTAAATATGTTAAGATGATATACACTGTAACATTTTAGACTTATCCACTATGTAATGCCAGCAAGAACTTGATCACACATATTTATCTATAATTATTGTTTCTTTTTTATTTATTGATTAATTTTGATTTATTAATAAACATTAAAATTCAACTTGTTTTATGTCTTTTCTCATAATTCAATTCCAATTCCACCAGTATAATGTATATGTTGAGTATGTGTTATATTTAATTATTAGTATTAACTTCAGTTTAGTTGATTGTTAGCATGTATTATTTTTTTTTAAATCTTTAGATAGTCATTATTTAGTTAATTTTTGGTACTTACGTCTCTCCAGTAAATATCATAGAATATTATACTATAGCAAAGGCATTTTCAAAGATTTTTTTAATAGCTTGCTAACCGTCATAGGTGAATGGTTATGAGCAACTCAATGTGATTTTAGAGAATCAAGAAGCACTATTTGCTATCAGAAAATGCCAGAAAAGTTTCAGGAATAAAGAAATAATTTATATATTGCCTTTATTGATTTGGCCAAGGGATTTGATTCAATTAATAACACAGGTCAACACACTGCTTGAAATTAATTGGTTGTCCATTAAAATTGAATTATATTATACAACTACTATAAGATGGAATGAGAGAAAGAGTTATTACTAGAAATAAAAAATGTGAAGCATTTGAAATGAAAATTGGTGTCAAACAAGGTTATGTGCTTCGATAGTAGTGACCATTTGAATTATTTATAGGTGGCTTAATCAGAGAGGGATCAAGATACAAGATAGGTTCAATGGGGGAATTTTTATTTTGCATAGATTAAAAATCAAGCAACAACTTTATCTTGGATTCTGATTCTGAAGTTATAGTATGCTAAGATTAGTGTTATTTTTGGCCACATCAAAAAATAATATACAGAGCTGACTTTAAAGACATGTAGATGTCTAAAAGTTTCAGATCTTCTTCTAACAATTATCTTTTAGATAAATGCTTTGCTTGAGTTGGTTTTTTAGATCTAATGTCCCAACTCCTCACTGAAGAGACCCATAGGTCGAAACTGGTCTGGGGATGGGGACAATCCAAGATAAAAATGATTTGAATGCCTTCTCTTGTAGTAGCATTTATCATAAATAAAAAAAAGCTTGTTTAGAGCTATTAGCATGCTCTTAATTTTACATATTTGTAAGTGCAAGCTATATATAAGACATGTGACATCTGACTTGTTATTATTACTATACAGAATATACTTAATTTTTTGGACACAATTTGTAAAGCATTATTTATGAATTAATTTTCAAAAAATTCAGTCTTTTATGAGTTAATGTTGGAAAGAAAATATTGAGAAATTTTTAGCAAGGGTAGTTTTCAGCTAAAATTGTGAGCCAATTTAATTATTGTTATATCTGATCTCACCTTCAGACGTGGATTAGTTCAAATTCCTTCCTTATCTGATTGGATTGAACACTCATTGCCACTGACCAATGTGTAAACATGTGTATAACTATTGTATAAATGTGATCAAAGGGCAAAACATAAGTATGGCAAAGATGTAACCATGTGGATAAACCTACCATTGGTTAGTATGGGTCAATAGGCAATGATGCTCCCTGAATCTGATTGCTTCCAGTAAGATAAAGAATCTGGCAATAAATATTTGGTCTTTTTGCAGGCAAGCAAGACAAAGAGAAAAAATGTCTGTCTAACCTGAATGACTGAATGTGCTCTCAATTGAAACCATTTCCAACTGTGAAGGTGTTTATAATATAGTCATTACCAATATATCTCTGCACACTAAGGCAAGGCAATGATAGGACTAAAAGCTTCTAAGACTATGGCTGACTTGAGGCAAGCTGTCTATAACATCTGAAGAGTCTTGACTAGTACTCATGGCAAGCTGTCCAGTACAGTCAGAAGAGTATTTACTAGAACTCATGGGGCAAGCTAAGATATGCAGTTGAAATTGAGTTGTCAGTCTAGCACAGCCAACACACTATTAACTATGTTTTCTATATATAACTGTATTTATTGAGTATTCATATTTTTATTGAGATCACTGCTGGTTTGAGACTGAAACCTGCTATTCAGATCAAATGCAACAGAATTGAAACAATTAGACAAAAGAAAAAACAATTTAAGACTGAAAAATTAGTATAAAATATGACAAATACAATAGATTTGATATATATATTTTAAGATATGATTTTCAACAAACCTTCACACCTGTCCCAGTTTTTGATCGGTGTTTTTGGTAGAACGCCATCTGTGGACATAAATACAAGCGTTAGCAAGTTTTTTAACTTGCATTTTTGTTTTTCATAAATGTACCTTTGAGGTCTTTCTTGCAATGATATAGATTGCAGAGGCTTCTACTATGTGGAGATGCTGAACTGATATCAGACCCATATAGCTATCTGGTTTGCTATGCTGAGTTTGAAGACATTACGTGTCTAAAAAATTCACGCTTGCAAGCTGAATAGAAATTGTTTCATAAATGCTCAGAGTTTGTGTTTAGATCTAGTTTCTTTATTCCTGTCTTTCACTGATGATAGCAAATAGCTTGAAATCATGATCTGAAAGTGGAATTATAGTTAGAGATAGTGAATACTACTCTGACGTTTATGTAAACAAAACATACGCTTGATCGGTGTTTTTGGTAGAACGCCATCTGTGGATATATATATATATATTTGATTAAGTTGTAACAATAGGTTTTATCAACTTCAAGAAAAACACTCTAGTGTTTTCTTCACTTGTGGTATAACAGTAGAAGTATCACCACATAAAAAAGTGTTTTATTTTAAAAAAATGTTCAGCGTTTAAAAAGGAAAGAAAACAGTAAGAATATGTATTTTAAAATTTAATGTCAATATTTTAAAATTAATATCATTCAGACATCATAAACAGTAATTTAAAGTGAGTGGTCTATCCTCACGCTTTCATTTCCAGTACTTAAGATTTGCCCATATATAAGCATTTGGGTTGGAAATAATAAGTGATTCATTTTATTCTTTTATAAATACTATATCTTGTGTTGGGAATGAAAGTATTCATTTATTATTAACACTCATAAAAAGCACATGCACAATAGCTTGAGAATGCTGATCTTTAATGTATTACAATTTATAAAACATAGCACTATAAAAATAAATGCTTATTTAAATATGTTTAGGTTTCATTTGAGAGTGACATTTAGTAAATTCTAGATAATTTTGCCGATGTCGTTCATTCAGACATCGTAAACAATAATTTAAAGTGAGTGGTCTATCCTCACACTTTCATTTCCAGTACTTAAGATTTGCCCATATATAAACATTTGGGTTGGAAATAATAAAGGATCCATTTTATTCTTTCATAAATACTATATCTTGTGTTGGGAATGAAAGTATTCATTTATTATTAACACTCGTAAAAAGTGCATGCACAATAGCTTGAGAAGGCTGATCTTTAATTTGGATAGAAGGAAACTGGAAAGTTAAACTTCAATTTATAATTAGCAGGAATAAACTAATGACTTAATTTATTATGCAAGTTTGAATTTTGTTGTTTTGGAAATAAGAAAAAGAGAAAGGTTAAAATACTAAAAATTAACTGTTTGCTTAAGCCATTTTCTTATATTTATTGAATCCACAACATAATTAATAGTGATTGATAAAATAGTCATTACAATGTGTGTGGGGTAAAAAACCAATACTGTAGACATTTCCAAAGCTAGCTTTGATGTCATTTTAAAAGTTTTCATCAAAATGTCTATTTTACAAAATGCTGGTGAACATCAATCTTCAATGGAATTATATAGATTCAGAAGAGATAATTTGTATGTGTTTGTTTTAACGAAGCAGCATGAATTATATAAATATCAATAGAGTTGGTGAATAGGAACGTTATACATGGAGATTAATATTTAAGTTTATAAACTCCTAAGTGTGGACAGATTGTTTGCTTTCCTAAGGATATATATATATATTTGATTCATGTGTTTTTTTTTTATCTTTTTGTTTTTATTATTTTGAAAGTTCATGTATTGTAGTTTTTTCTCTTATTGTGTATTCAAGATTCATTTTTCAAATTCCATCACCTGTATGTTGAAAGTGAAAGCAGTGAGTACCATATGTACCATATGTTAATATATAAAGGGAAGTAGGGATCATAGTCAATAAAACTTTGTATAATTTTTAATAAAAGGAAATTTACAGATCCCTCTGGAAATTCAACACTGATTCAACATAGCAATCTCAAGTAAGTTTTTTTTATATATTTAACATTGGGGCAAACTTTAGAACAAACAAAACTATGTTAATTAATAAGTTTTTAATAATATCTAATTGTAATTATTTATTAATCAACTTGAATAAACAGTCTTTTTTTTTATCTTTCATTAATTTTTACTATGACTTACATACATATATAGATGGGAGTGGGGCTATGTATATATATATATATATATATATTTAAAAAAATATTTATAAATATATTTACCCAACCTAGGGGCAGAGTTAAAATTATTGAACTCTCATTTTCTTTTTCTTTATATATATATATTATAATAGTAACTAACAGTTATTATTATTGGTCTAACGTGTTTTATCTCTTGTGAAATTATTTATAAATATAAATTTTTATTTGACTATTTTATTATGTAACATATATGTACTATTTATATATACATTTAAGTTTTAAATAATATATACCTTAAGCTTTTGAGTAAAATGCCAGATTTGAAGTTAAGAATAAATACTTATATATTTTTTTAATTTTATTATTAAATCTTAATGTCAGTGGAACAATTGATAGTTGAGTTAAGCATGAACTTATATATAACACATGAGCAGATTCATTCGTTCTCTTGATATAAAAAAAAAACGAAAGAAAAAGAAAATCTTTTCTCTTTAAAAACAGCATTTTTCTTTTATCAATACTACTATTTAACGATTGGAACTTAAATATTAACTTTTCCAAATTAAAATAATTTGTGGATTAAAAGTCTGCAAGGAAAATATATTTAATTTTCTACTCAATCTTAAAGGAAAAGCAATATAAAAGAAAAGAACGTCTGTTTAAGTTTTTGGAAACTACGTTGTTTTAATACTTCCGTGATTCTTCGGATATATATAAAATTAAGATAATTATATATATATATATAGGATAAAACAATGTGTTTTGAGTAAAACAACTTATATCGTAAAGGTTTCGAAACCAACCTTGCATGCTATTTTAAAATATTTTGAAATATTGAATATATAGAACGTCTAGTGATAATAGAGAAATGAAGATTAAGAACATCTACATTCGAAGAATATTTATTTTATTTCACATTAATCCAGTCATTGGATGTTATTAACAGTTTATCGTTTAAGGATAAATGGAATCATCATTGTACAAATGGATTGGTGATATGCTTCGTAAGAGATCTTCATTGGGATGATGAACTATAGACTTCAATATCTACTCTCAACTATCTTATAAATAAGTTTCCTTTATTATTTATTTATATATATTATAATAATGCTTATATTATTTTAATATGTTTATTATTTTTATTATTATCTTTATTTCAAATTTGGCATCGCATCATATATATCTTAAAAGGAAAATTATATTTATTATTAAATATAATTAATTGAAAGCTTAACATAATTCATCAAATTAGATGAGGGATATAAAAAATAGTTATTATTTGACAGATATCTTAAACAGGATTGTATTGTGTTTACTACGTAATATTGTAAACGTTTAATGTATTTTTATTTATTAAAAATACATATAATATATAAGTTATACAATGGCAAATAATACTTATATATGGGTAATTGTGAAGCATATAAATAAGAACGATAAATAAATTAATAAGTTACATAAATTATTAATTTTTGAACCCAGATATTGTTTTTATATATCTGTTAATTTAAGCTATTTTCTTTAATTTTTGAAAGTTTATTATAGTATTGAGTTTTATCATAGGGTATTAAATAAAAAAAATATCATTTATTAATATTCTTTTAAAATGATAAAATTCATCCGTATTTATTTATTAATATTTTATTATCTATTCTATTATATTTTTTATTGTTTATTAAATATTGATTTGTTAACGTGATCTCTTTGTCTAATCATTATTGAATTATATTATATATATGCTAGTATTATAAATGTCATATGAATAATAGTTATAATTAATGCTTATATAAAGGCATATGAAATAACTTGTTTTGAAATTATTCCTGAAAAGAGCTAATTGCAAATTCTCCGTGAGTTTAAATATCGTGGCATAATGGTGACTGAAAGAGGGATGAAAGATGGATGACCTGGTCTAAATTGTATTTAAACTTATTTAAAGATATTGAGCTAGCATAATAAAGATATATATAATCATGGATTTAGTATTTCATCGATTCATTTCTAGCATTCTACTTGAAGACCCAAAGTCCGATTGTAGTGAAATGCGTATCCTCTTTCTAAGGAATTTAATCATCTCTTTATATTTAACAAGACCAACTTAGATTTTAAATATAATCCATTCTGTTATATTTGGCGAACCTAACTATGAAGCATTAAGTTAATGATTTCTAAACATTAAATATAATTGATTATATTACAATTAATACATCAACTGGGATGATTAAATGCCGTTCCGTTATATTTGATGCCTCAACTAAGGCTATCAAATAGGCTGTCCCGTTATATCTGGCGACCCAAACGTTAAGGGCTTCGATTAATTAAATCTCATACCCTGTAGACTGCGTTTTATCTAGTGTGCAACGTTTTAGGCATTGAATCTATAATTTCGATTCATTATATATGATATTTATAATTGCAAGATTAATATAAATAAAAAAAAAAGGTAATATATATAATATGATTTAGAGAGATCAATATTTAAATAACTAATTATTAAATTATGTTTTAAACAAGAGTTGAGTGGGATAAAGTTTTATATAGACATAGACGTTTAAAAATATACACATATATTAATAGAACATCATAAATATATATAAATAGCATGGGATGGTAGACAACTTTACGATATAATATTTTGGTTATAAAAATATATATACACTTAAGTAATATTTGAATTAAGTTAAAATTTGTTATGCTGCGAAGTGGGAAAATGTTTTCAAACAAAGATATTAAATGCTCTAGTCAAATGCAAGATGATTTGCAAAGTGAACTAAGTGATGATAGTAATATTATAGAACAATCATCATTAGTACAAGCACCTGGGGTTTCTACAACCATAATTGAATACCCTCAACAAACACCGAGTTTAGATCAAGTGTTATCTCAAACACAAAATATAGTTGATGAAGGTTTAAATCAATCATCTACAATTGAGATTAGTCAATCATCTAATGTTGGAACAATTCAGCAAATGTTACAAATGTTTATGAATAAATTAGATGATTTAAAAAGTGATTTGAATCAAAAATTGGATGATAATATTAATAATTTAAAAAGTGATTTGAATCAAAAATTGGATGATAATATTAATAGTTTAAAAAGTGATTTGAATCAAAAATTGGATAATAATAGTAAAAAAATTAGATAGTTTAAAAAATGATTTGAAGGTTGAAATAACAGGAATTGAAAATAAATTATCTACAAAAATCCAACAATTAAATTTAAATGTGGATAATGTTAAAAAAGATAACATAGAAATTAAACAAGCATTAAATGATTTAAAGAATGAAATTGATGAAAATAATTCAAAATATCAACAACGGTTTAATGAGTTCCAAGGTGACATAATAGATAAATTTAATGTTAAATGTGATGAAATGTATAAAAATCAAGGAATATTTAGGGATCAAGTAAAAGAAGAACAAAATAAAATACGGAATGAAATCCAAGTAGATAGACAACAAACACAAGCAAGAATAGATCAACTATCTACTAAACATAATAATGAGGTAGAATCTCAGAATAATGTATTGGAGACTATTGATCATCAACTTAAAACTTTAGAAAATAAAATGAATTCAATAGAAATTAATACAAATATAGATAAAAATGTATTGGAAAAATTAAGGAAAGATACTACTGAAACTTGGAATAGAGTAAATAAAATGAAGAAATCAACTGATAGTAGATTTTTGGTTATTGAAACACAGATATGTAAAGGAACACCAACTATAGAAATGCATCAGGTTGAAATTATGTAAATACTTATAGTTATAATCAAGAACAAAATCATGGTGAAAATCATTTGGAGGTCATTCAAAAAGATCCACAACAAGTAATTGACTCTGGTGATAGATCAAATTTTCAGTATCATATAATGCCTGAAGTTGAAAATTATCCTAGTAATTTTGAATTAGAAGGGTTAAACTTAGATACTTATAGGATTAATCATGAAAATCAAACATCAACTTCTCAGTTGAATGTTTTAGAAAAACAAAAGGTATACAACCATTCAATACCAAGTAGTACAATTAACCAATTTGTTAGGTTAAAAATATTCAAAGGATCTCATAATGAATCTCCGATAGAACATATTAGAAGCCTTAATCTTTATTTTTCTGTTAACCATAGTTTATCAGAAGGAGAAAAAGTGATTGTTGCATATAGTCACTTACAAGGAGATGCATTAATGTGGTGGGAGTCTTTATCATAAACTCCATCTACTTATATGGAATATCAAGAGTTATTAATTAAAAATTTTTGGAATAGAGATAAACAAGAGGCTTTATTGTACCAAATATTCCAAGATAAGTATAAACAGACACCTGGAGAAACCTTGACCAAATTCTTTCGCCATCAAATAACAAAATTAAGAACACTTAATACTTATCATTTAAGTGAAGGTGAAATGATTAGAATAATAAAAAGAAATTTACCACTTAAAATAGAACAATCATTATTGTGTACCAATATAACAAAAATAGAACAAATAGTAGAACTTTTAAATAGTATTGATATGAATCAAAACCAATTTATCAATTAGATTACCTGATAAAAAAAAAAGAGGAAGCTTCAATCAATACAATATTTTATAATAGAAGGAAAAATAATAGAAATACCAATTATTGGAAGGGAAAAACATCTCAAAGGAATATACCTTATGACCCCTCTCCCAAAATAAGTCGTGATAATTTAAATAAAGTAAAAATAACTTCTTCTAATAATCCAAGAAATTCCCCAAAACCGGGATGTAGTAAGGATATATCTATAGATTCACATAAACCAAACTAAAAGGGTACTTGAGGAAATGTTCCTCACCTCAAGAAACCAAATACCCAATGAGGAACTTGAATCAATCTTTTACACGAGAAATCACTAACATGATGTGTTCATGGGAAGATAAAACACCAAATTTTGTTTTACAAAGTTGCCCTATGATAGAAGTTTTGTTTGAGAGCTTGCTGGTTAAGGCATTATTAGATTCTGGTAGCCAAATTTCTGTGATATCAGAGACATTTTACCAAAAGATTTTAGCAATAAATCCTAATATCAAAATTTTACCACTGAAATCTATGCAGGTTACCATGGCTAACAGTAGAAAAGCTAAGTTAATCCAAAAACAAATTTGGGTTGAGATTAAAATCGGCCAAACAACTCTCTATCATGTATTTTTAATTTTGAATGGTTTGATTCATAATGTTATTTTAGGGGCAGACTTCCTACATTTGAACACTTGTGTAATTGATTTTTGTAATAAAACAGTTAAAATTAATGATGAAGTCTTAGAGATGACATTGCTTCCAAGATATGATCAAATTGAAGTTGACTCTATAACATCTAGCATTCCAGAAACACTTTTAGAGAGTAAACTCACAGAATCCAACTTGCTTGGAAGTGATGATATATTAAAATTACGATTTGTTATAAGAGAATTTAATTCTATTTTCTCAGACATACCAGGAGTGATAAAGGGATTCCAACAGAGAATTGGATTAATTCATGATCAACCATTTCAATCTAAATCATATCCTATTCCATACCAATATCGGGAAGATATATCTAAGCAAATTAATAAAATGCTGGATTGGGAAATCATTTCCAAATGCTCTTCACCTTACTGTAATCCAGTAGTAACTGTGAAGAAGAAAGATGGGTCGATGAGATTTTGTTTAGATGCTAGACAACTAAATAAAATTACTGTCCCAGACAGAAATATACCACCGCCCATACATGAATTATTCATGAAATTTGGAAACAAGAAGGTATTTTCCACTTTCGATTTAACCTCCAGCTATTGGCAGATTGAACTTCATCCAGAAGATCGCCAATATACTGCTATTCGTTATGAGGGTTTTACATACCAATTTAATAGGATGCCATTTGGATTGATAAAGAGTGGTGCAGGTCTAATCAGGTGTTTGGATAAGACTTTATCTCCTGAGGTAAAACAAATCATAATTATTTATGTGGATGATGTAATTATTGCATCCACCACAGTTGAAGAACACCTTCAACATTTATCTATATTTTTTAAAGAGTGTTTTCTGAAAGGTATAAAAATTAACTTCAAGAAGAGTACTTTAGTTTCCAACCAAGTAGTCTTCTTAGGTCATATTGTTGGTTGCAATGGGATAAGACCTCATCCAGAGAAGATCTCTGCCATTCAAAACTTTCCTAAACCATCTACTCGAAAACAAATTAGATCATTTTTAGGCCTATGTAATTTTTACAACTGTTTCTATCAGAAGTTCTCAGACCACATGGAACCGTTGCTAAAATTGATTAGAAAAGATGAACATTGGAAATGGACTGAAGAACAAGACCGTGCATTTGAGAATATTAAAACAGGGTTTATAAAGTTAACTATGTTAGCTTTCCCTGATTTTAATAAACCATTCATTGTTCAAACAGATAGTAGTGGTTTTGGATTAGGGGTAACACTGTCCCAAATCCAAGAGGATGGCCAACCAGGTGTCCTCTACTTTATTAGCCAGCTCTTGAAAGGTCCAGAAATAAATTACACGGTTACAGAGAAGGAAGCACTAGCAATAGTCTGGGCTTTCCAAAAATTTCGACAAATGCTACTCAGATCAGAGGTGATAGTGATCACTGATCACAAAAGCCTTGAATTCCTGAATCACAGTTATCTGACTAATAGTCGTCTAGTTAGATGGAGTTTACTACTACAGGAATTTAATTACACTGTGCATTATTGCAAAGGATCCGAGAATATCGTTGCTGACGTGTTTAGTCGAAATCCATGTAGGTCAGAACAAAATCATTTGATGGTAGACAATGCCTACATTACAAATGTCAATGTGATGGCTGATAGTAATGTAGAGAATGAGTTGGAAAACTTACCAGAGATACAATGTAATGACCCAGAATTAAACCCAATTATAAAAGTTTTATTAGGGGAGGAAGTTTTGGATGCACCTAAAGATCTTAACCATTTTAAATTAGAACAACAGGTCTTACTATATAAAGTGAATGATAACGTTGATGAGTGGAGGACAATAATACCAAAGTCTTTATGTGACCCACTCATAAAATATGTACACTGTCTATACGGGCATTATGGTGCTCATAAGACAGAACATACCCTTAAGAATTGGTTTTACTGGCCAAAAATGTATAAAGACATCTTGAAATCACTCCAAGATTGTCTAATTTGCTTAAAAGCTAAGTCAGTAAACCAAAATTATATTAATTCAATTAATTCTATCATTCCAAAAAGACCAAACGAGATCTTAACAATTGACTATTATGGGCCTTTGCCTCCATTCAACAAACAAAAATATTTATTAGTCACTTATGATCTCTTTTCTAAATATGTTGCTGCTTACCCGATACCCCAAGCCAATGCTAAACGTACAATCAAAGTATTGAGTACTCTCCAATTTCCAATGATAGGAAAGCCGAAAACCATACTAACTGATCATGGTACACCTTTCTATCTAAGGAATGGAAGAAATGGGTAGATATATCAAAAATAAAACATGTGCTAATCTCTATTAGGAATCCACAATCAAATCCATGTGAACGTATTATGCGGGAGCTTGGACGTTTGTTTAGGACCTATTTAGAAGAGGAGCACAAGGGTTGGGTAAAGCAGACAAAACGTGTAGTAGACTATATCAATTGGAGTTTAAATGAATCTACAGGATTCTCACCCATCCAACTACACTTTCATCAAATTATACCTATATTATTTAAGAAATATAAACCTATTATTAATGAACCCAAAATAAATGGAGAAAATGATATTTTACAAGCTCATAAACAACTTGTTGAAATGGCAAATAATAGAAGTCAGAATAAAAAAAATGTATTTATGAATTTAAAGTTGGAGATAAAGTTTTGATAAAGACTTTCCATCCCAGCAAACCATTGGAGAATAAATACCATAAATTCTTCAATACGTATGAAGGACCTTATACTATCATTAAAAAGGCAGGTCCAAATGCATTTTGGATTAACCAAGAAGGAGAGATTCATGGTACATACAATTCACGAATTTTAAAACCATATTTTGGCTGCTTATAAAGTTTTATAAAGAAATGAGGTGAAGACCAAGATAAGAATTGGGCAGTGTAAACCATACGGTTGTATAAAAAATAATAATAATAATAGTGATCAATGTAAAGAGAAGTATAGTTAAAAACATTAGCTTTGGTGAGGGTATTCTTTAATGCTTTAAAATAATTAAAACCATAGAGTCAATTCATATTTATAAAAGGATACTCTAGTATTTATTTAGTCCTTTTCAAATCCATAAGTCTTAAAGAAGCAGGAATAAGGCTAGTAAATATATTTGTGGTCCAAGAAGGAAACACATTATTTTTTTATTATTATTTTTTTTTTATAAAAAAAAAAAAATATTAACCCATCAAAGTCCTTAATTTTTTTTTATTTTTGATCATTATCACAAGAATAAAATAGCCCAAGTATTAGGAAGATATAACAGTTAAAAAAAAAAAAAAATTCAACCCTTCATAAAATCCAACTATAAATGCAATTAAACTATAAGAATATACTAAAATAGTTGTAAGTGTTTAAAATTTTAACTTAAATTAAAATTTTAAATTTCCGAAGGGAAGGGGAAATAAAATAGTAACTAACAGTTATTATTATTGGTCTAACATGTTTTATCTCTTGTGAAATTATTTATAAATATAAATTTTTATTTGACTATTTTATTATGTAACATATATGTACTATTTATATATATATTTAAGTTTTAAATAATACATACCTTAAGCTTTTGAGTAAAATGCCAGATTTGAAGTTAAGAATAAATACTTATATATTTTTTTAATTTTATTATTAAATCTTAATGTCAGTGGAACAATTGATAGTTGAGTTAAGCATGAACTTATATATAACACACGAGCAGATTCGTTCGTTCTCTTGATAAAAAAAAAAAACGAAAGAAAAAGAAAATCTTTTCTCTTTAAAAACAGCATTTTTCTTTTATCAATACTACTATTTAATGATTGGAACTTAAATATTAACTTTTCCAAATTAAAATAATTTGTGGATTAAAAGTCTGCAAGGAAAATATATTTAATTTTCTACTCAATCTTAAAGGAAAAGCAATATAAAAGAAAAGAACGTCTGTTTAAGTTTTTGGAAACTACGTTGTTTTAATACTTCCGTGATTCTTCGGATATATATAAAATTAAGATAATTATATATATATATATATAGGATAAAACAATGTGTTTTGAGTAAAACAACTTATATCGTAAAGGTTTCGAAACCAACCTTGCATGCTATTTTAAAATATTTTGAAATATTGAATATATAGAACGTCTAGTGATAATAGAGAAATAAAGATTAAGAACATCTACATTCGAAGAATATTTATTTTATTTCACATTAATCCGGTAATTGGATGTTATTAACAGTTTATCGTTTAAGGATAAATGGAATCATCATTGTACAAATGGATTGGTGATATGCTTCGTAAGAGATCTTCATTGGGATGATGAACTATAGACTTCAATATCTACTCTCAACTCTCTTATAAATAAGTTTCCTTTATTATTTATTTATATATATTATAATAATGCTTATATTATTTTAATATGTTTATTATTATTATTATTATTATCTTTATTTCAAATTTGGCATCACATCATATATATCTTAAAAGGAAAATTATATTTATTATTAAATATAATTAATTGAAAGCTTAACATAATTCATCAAATTAGATGAGGGATATAAAAAATAGTTATTATTTGACAGATATCTTAAACAGGATTGTATTGTGTTTACTACGTAATATTGTAAACGTTTAATGTATTTTTATTTATTAAAAATACATATAATATATAAGTTATACAATGGCAAATAATACTTATATATGGGTAATTGTGAAGCATATAAATAAGAACGATAAATAAATTAATAAGTTACATAAATTATTAATTTTTGAACCCAGATATTGTTTTTATATATCTGTTAATTTAAGCTATTTTCTTTAATTTTTGAAAGTTTATTATAGTATTGAGTTTTATCATAGGGTATTAAATAAAAAAAATATCATTTATTAATATTCTTTTAAAATGATAAAATTCATCCGTATTTATTTATTAATATTTTATTATCTATTCTATTATATTTTTTATTGTTTATTAAATATTGATTTGTTAACGTGATCTCTTTGTCTAATCATTATTGAATTATATTATATATATGCTAGTATTATAAATGTCATATGAATAATAGTTATAATTAATGCTTATATAAAGGCATATGAAATAACTTGTTTTGAAATTATTCCTGAAAAGAGCTAATTGCAAATTCTCCGTGAGTTTAAATATCGTGGCATAATAGTGACTGAAAGAGGGATGAAAGATGGATGACCTGGTCTAAATTGTATTTAAACTTATTTAAAGATATTGAGCTAGCATAATAAAGATATATATAATCATGGATTTAGTATTTCATCGATTCATTTCTAGCATTCTACTTGAAGACCCAAAGTCCGATTGTAGTGAAATGCGTATCCTCTTTCTAAGGAATTTAATCATCTCTTTATATTTAACAAGACCAACTTAGATTTTAAATATAATCCATTCTGTTATATTTGGCGAACCTAACTATGAAGCATTAAGTTAATGATTTCTAAACATTAAATATAATTGATTATATTACAATTAATACATCAACTGGGATGATTAAATGCCGTTCCGTTATATTTGATGCCTCAACTAAGGCTATCAAATAGGCTGTCCCGTTATAATATATATATATTTAGTGAATTATTTAATATCATTTTGTATATACTGTACTTTGAATTATTTGTTTCTCTAGTGTAAATACAGATTAATTGAAGACAGATTTTCAGAATGAAATCTGAATCAGAGAAATTTATATGTATTAACCATAAAAAATGATAGTAGTCTATTTTTGTTAAATTAATATTTTTTTTTGTAAATATTTATTATTATATGTTTAGATTATTAATAAATGTATTGAGTTGTTTAAACCAATCTGATCTCTGTTTGATCATCACCATCATCATTATGCATCCATACTATTAAAAGTTTCATCAGCACTATCATTATGAATTTACACCATTAAAAGTTTGATGATGATGATCATCATCATTATATATTGCTCTCCTAAATGATTGATTATCATCAGTATTTTTATCTATGCTTATATATAGGTATATTTGGTCAATAATTAAATAGGTCCATCCCTGAAGAGAGCTGACTGCCAGAACTTCCTCAGTTTGAAATCCATGGTGTAATGGGGCCCAAAAAAGGAGATGTAATGAATATGCATTAGTCTAAGTTACATTAAAATGTTGTAAGTAAATTATAAGTTAGTATATTGAAAGTAAATGTGATTTGGAACTGGGCATTTCATTCTGTCATCTTTAGCATCCTATTTGAAGTCCTAGGTCTGACAGTAGTGAGATGTGCTCCCTTTATTATATGCTATTTTTGATTTCTGTAATATCTGGCACACCCAAGTGGGATGTGGAATCATGGATTTAGGATAGGGCTTGTTGTAAGTTGGTTGATACATTGTACTCAAATCATCCAACTACTTAGTTGTATTCATGTCATTGTATATGGTATACCCCACGGTTCTGCTATAATATATAGAAATATTCCCACAACTAGAAAAAAATACAGCAAATATGTAAGTCCCTAGCTAGATATTTATCATATTAAAATCACTATTCTGCCTGAATAAAAACCAGATTCGGCATGAGGCAAGAAAGACAGAGAGAGAACATCTGTCTAACATAAACAACTGAACATGCTTTCAATTGAAACCACTAGTTTTTCCTAATAGACATTAGCAATATATCTATGCAGTGAGGCAAATTCATGATAGGACTGGAAGCTACTAAGACTATGGCCAACTTGAGGCAAGCTGTCTAGTATGGCTGGAAGAAACTTGGTTAGAACTCAAGGCAAGCTGTCCAGTATAGCTGGAAGAAACTTACTAGAACTCATGAGGCAAGCAGGGATATACAGATGGAAGTGAGTTGTCAATCTGGCATGATCAGCACACTCCTAACTATGTTTATTTATGTACAACTGTATTTAATGAGTGTTCATATTTTTAATAAGATTCCTGTTGGTTTGAGGCTAAAACCTGCATAAAAAAGTACAATTTAAAGATATTCTAAGAACTTTTAATAATAGAATGGTAAGGTCTTAAGACAATCATATATTTATTCTTCAGCTTATTGGATGTGATGCTTTAAAACCCTTTATTATAAAATCACAAACGAATGAGAAGTACATTTTGATATAAATCATTTCCCTTTTTCTTGAGATAATAAACATCTGTTAAAATATTATTTTATTATTAGTCAAGCATGACTCTAGATTTTTTGGTATTAGTAGTTTTTTTTCCCATATATCACAGCATCGTCTGGGAGGCGAACCCACAACAACCATCTGCAACCAACTGCTTGCTTTCAAGGTGGCTGTGCTGACCTCTTGGCTAACAATGCTTGGCTGGCATTAGTGTTTTATGTTGTGATTAATAAGCTATTCAAAATATTAAAATATACACACTGTTTATGAATCTACACATTAAATAGGCTATAAAGTTAAATGAAAACAACCTGCATGTAACTTAGCATATTTTGGGGAATGGGCCAACCAGTCAACTAGATTGGCTGAATATAGATATTTATACAACACAACTCTGATCATTAACAAACAAATTATCCATAGATTTGAATTATCAAAAGCAAAAAAAATCATATATATTGAGAGAGAGATCAAACATTGGAAAATAGGGGAGACCTGGGCTATAGCAAGGATCTGTTGTTCAACCAATAGAAAGGATACAAACATCCTTCTATCAAAAAAGTAGCTACTTGAATAATTTTTAATATTTTGAATAGCTAATTAATCACAACATATACACTAATACCAAAAAGTCTAAAGTCATATTACTATAAGTTATAAATATGATATACATGATATATCAAAGGTGTGATAGGCAGTAATGAATATGATTTTTTTTATCTAACTTTTCTGTGAATGTGTTCATTAACAGTCATTTAAAGGTGTTTTATAGTAAATGTGAGGATGATTTCTATGTAAGAGATAGATCCTGTAGGTAAGTTATAAATAGATCCTGTAGCCAATAAACATCACATGACCACCTCCTCTTGTGCTTGTGTTGTTGGATGAGTAGGCACTAGATGGGGATTTTATGCACAAGCCTTCTGGCATCCATTGATTACTCTAGCTTGCTGTGTGTGGCAATATATATAGTGAGTTTTGCCTTAGATCCTGTGAGTAAGTTATAAAGATTATTGCGAAATCATGTTTTCATTTGAAAGATATGGATGGGACTAAAATACGGTTTATACTACAGTTAGGTAAATATTGAAATATTTCAGAAAGCTCTTTTTTTTTTCCAAAAAAAAAAAATAAAGATCAGCACCTAATAAACCATAAAGGAAATATAATAAAAGTTGTGACTAATATTTGGTAAAATTCCTGTATGTTTTGAATTAAAACATTTAAGAATGGCACATTAAAACCCCCATAATGGTGCTGATGTGGGTTAATTATTTTTTCATTGAGCCCACATAAAGACCATATGGCTTTTACATGGAGAAATTATTGTACAACATATTTTAATGATTAGAATTATATGCAATTAAATATGCTTACGTTTGTAATGAAAATAATTTAGTGTCAATTTTAAAAGTAGGGGATTAATTAATATTACAATTTTGTTGCATACCAATTATATATATATATATATATAAAGTATATAACTTTTTTGTATCATTAGATTTCCACTAAAGCATATTTATTTTTTACAATAAGTTTTATATATGCTACGAAGAAGTATTTAATAAGCTGAAATAATTAAAGGCAAAAGTGATATTGCTTTGTCATGGCGTTTTACTTTGATAAACAACACTCACTTATCATTTTCAATTTTTGAAAGTTTTTTTTAGTCCATACCTCATCCCAAAACTCTACCATATTTTAATCAGTCACAATAAATGAATCTCAGATCATCAACTCTCACATGCCCACATCTTGTGACTAATTCTTAATAATCAGATAACTTCACTTGTCTACATTGGCAGGTACTACAAGACAATTTTATAAAATAGAAACTGGTTCCTGCAGAAATATTTTTTAAGTTTTTGGTTTTTATTAAGAGCTCCTGATTTCTACTCAACCATCCACTGTCATAGAAACTCAGACCACCTTTCTTCAATCATTGCTAGTTTATTAAAATCTTTTATTCACATTATCAATTAATAGATAGAATGAAAAGGGTAGTCATATTTGAGTTTGTCCATTTATATATATATATATGTTAAAACGAAGATTTCCACGGGTTAAATATATAAAATATATATTTTGTGGGTTCATCCGTGTTAAAAACTTTTAATATCAATATACTGACGTTTCGACTTGGTCACACAAGCCATCCACAGAGTTATAAAAAGGTAGAAAGACGGTTGTAGAGGCACTACAATCACTGGTTTGAATAAAACATTAAAAACATTCTTAAATTTAACATTTTTGCTATTGGTGGGATTTTTAATGTTTTATTCAAACCAGTGATTGTAGCGCCTCTACAACCATCTTTCTACCTTTTTATAACTCTGTGGATGGCTTGTGTGACCAAGTCGAACCGTCAGTATATTGATATTAAAAGTTTTTAACACGGATGAACCCGCAAAATATGTATTTTATATATTTAACCCGTGCAAATCTTCATTTTAACATTACTAACCTCTACGGGGAGGAAATTTTTAAACAGCTTCGTATATTTGAAAGAATGTGGAGTAAGAAATGTAAGTTACTTTGTAATTTATCTTTTTTGTTAGCGTGCAAAAATCACAACGTTATACCCACTTGCTGTAAAATTGTGTTTCACAAGAACAATTATAATGTTAGTAAAATTCTAAGGAAAACCAGCAATATTATTTTAAACTCTTTTATTAAAGAAACTCGGAAAAATTTAGACAAAATTGATAAAGTATTGCTACATTTACGTTTATTCCTTAGTAATAAAATACATCCTTTACTGTGGACTAGTTTTGATCGTATTGCAAGTTTTCGATCGTTTAAAGATTCGGAATTGGTAACAGCAAAGCAAAAGAAAAAATTGCAAATGCTAATTAGAACACAATCCCCAAACATTATGTATCCAAATCAAAAAACCGTTTACAATTTATCTAAGAAAGCCCTCTCTACAGATGAAATTTCGGTTTTAGAAAAAGGTTTCAATTTTGCTTTAACACCTTCCCGGATACCTTTTGAGAAAATTGTCTGTAATGTTGAATCAGCTCTTGATAAAATTGATTCTACATCGGCTGATTTAGCTAGAGCTGAGATTTGTAATATTTTAAAAAAGCTAAGCTTCCTAAAAATAATTTTTCAAAGAAAGAAAGACAAGCATTAAATAATATAAAATCGGACAAATCAATTGTTGTACTTCCAGCTGATAAAGGTAATGCCACAGTTGTAATGGATCGTGACATTTACCATAACAAAATTTTAGATCTGCTTAGTGATAAAACTTATAAACTATCAAAAAGAGATCATACTACATATTTGGAAAAAACAACAAAAGCTATTATTAATAAATCACCTATTGAAACAGAGTAAAAATAAATAATCCCTCGTGAAAAATCTTGTGTCAGTCCAAAATTTTATGGACTTCCAAAAATTCACAAACCAGATACCCCTCTTCGTCCAATAGTAAGTGCAATAGGTTCTCCAACTCATATTTTAGCTAGATACTTATCGGATTTCATTAAACCTACAATCCCATCTATTAAATCATATATTAAAACTCTCTTCATTTTATTTCTGTTTTAAAAAGTTTAAAAATTAATGCTAGTGACATTCTGGTCAGTTTTGATGTCGTGTCTTTGTTTACAAACATTCCAATTGATGAAGCTTTAAATATAATCTCACAACGTTGCAATTTACCAGACCATATTATTGCTTTGATTAAACATTGTCTCTTAAATACATATTTTGTATACAATGGACAGCATTACAGACAAGTTTTTGGTACTCCTATGGGCTCACCTATCTCAGGATAATAGCTGATTTATTCATGGAATATATAGAAACTCGTGCTTTAGAATCATCATCTTTAAAACCTCTCATTTGGCTCAGATACATAGATGACACTTTTGTCATATGGCAACATGGAAAAAATACATTAGATGATTTTTTCTTACATTTAAATAATATGCATCCTCATATTAAATTTACAATGGAGACAGAGTCTGATGGAAAACTCCCTTTTCTTGATGTTCTAGTCACCAGAACACCAAATAGTTTATCTTTTTCTATTTACAGAAAGGATACACACACAGACAGATATTTACATTTCCATTCTCATCATCACCCAACTCAGATAGTTTCTGTAGCCAAAACTCTTTTAAATAGAGCAATTAACCTTTCAGATGACACACATCTGAAAGAAGAAATAAATCATATTAATAGTGTTTTATTAGCAAATAGTTATAATTACAAATTTATAAAAAAAGCCTTATTTCAAGCCCAAAATAGACAAAATAGGAAACAAAAAGATGATAAATCAGCTATTAGGATTTGTGTTCCATATGTAAAAGGAACTACAGACAGTATCACACGTATATTAAAATGCTATAACATAGATACAGCATTTTCTGCTCATCAAAAGATCAGCAATATAATAACCAAGCCTAAGGATTCAATCCCTCTTGAATCTCATGGTGTCTATCAAATCTCATGTAAAAATTGTAAAGCTTCTTACATAGGTATGAGTAATCGTCTCATCAGTGTTAGGAGATATGAGCATGCTAATGCAGTTAAACAACACTCATCATCATCAGCACTCTCACTCCATACTATAGATTCAGGTCATAAAATAGATTTTTTCTAGTACTAGGATCATATCCAGATGTGATAATCTCTACCAATGCAAAATCAGAGAAGCCATTGAGATACTTAAAAGGCCAGATTGTATCAATAAGCGAGATGATACGTGCAAACTTCCTCCTATTTGGAAAGATTTCTTTAAAAAACATTCTTAAATTTAACATTTTTGCTATTGGTGGGTTTTTTAATGTTTTATTCAAACCAGTGATTGTAGCGCCTCTACAACCGTCTTTCTACCTTTTTATAACTCTGTGAATGGCTTGTGTGACCAAGTCGAAACGTCAGTATATTGATATTAAAAGTTTTTAACACGGATGAACCCGCAAAATATGTATTTTATATATATATATACACTATCTTATGGTTAAATAGTTTATATATATATAAATTCTTGTAAGCTCAAAAACTGTACTTGAAGTAAGAAAAAAAAAGTTTAGTTAATAATTTCCTATTTATCTTAGAATGTTTTCCAAACAATAATATTCTATATTTAATATAATTCATCATCTTTTACAATTTCTGGTTGGAAGTAAATATAGAACAAATCCTCACTAAAAGGTAATTAAGTAGTGTACTGAATAATGTCTTCTTTGTAACAATACTTTTAGGGAGAGAAATGATTTTGCACGCAGCATGATATATGTCTTTATCTACATATGAATTTTTTTGTTTCAGTGTTCTGAAAAAATTATTACATAATAAATATGATGAATCCATACTTGTGAAAACTTTTACAGTTAGTTAATGAATGAATTTTTTTTTTTAATACAAATAATATTTTCATTGGAATATTAAAGTAAAAAAATGTGATATTTTGATTTTTGAACTTTAAATTTGTGCACAAAAATATTATTTCAAACTATGAGCTTTAAAAAGAAATTAAATTAAACATGAATTAATTGTATTTATAACTTTATAATGTTATCCTCACGTAATTTGATATTACTGCATATGGCCCACATAACGTACCGTTGGATTATGTCAACTTTCAGGATGATATTAGTAAGTTCATCAAAGTTTTCTAAGGTTTTAAACAATATTAATCCATAGAGAATGTTGTCAATATTTGACTAAGTAAACAGCTATTCGTAAAGTTTCAATCAAATTCTGTATATAGTTATTTTCTCTTCATATATATAAAATAATTACGGAGTATAACATTAATTATTTTATTTTCATTTAAAAGTGGAATTAAATACTTCACTTAGAATGGAATGTGATACATAGTTTTGTTATAATAAAGGTTGTTGTCATTTTATTCTGTGAAAATGTAAAAGATCTTTAAAACAGAAGTCTCTTAAAGGCTGATAAGATTTCAAGGTCGTCAACTTTTGCGTTTTAAAGTCATACTGAATTCAATTAAATCGGATGCTTTGATTACATTATTAAAGTTTGAACTGTAAGAGCAGTCTTTCTGATGATGGGTGATCATTTTACTTTTAATGATGTGAAAATCTAAACAACATTATGAAATACAGATGATGTGTGGATATCTATATTTATATATAGACAATCACAATAAAATCATAATGCAAGAACATATATATAATAAATTACTTAAAGGGTGACTATTGTACAAATATTTAGAACTGGGTTGTATCTAGTGCAAAGATACACAACTGCAAAGCTATGTATGCAAAAAACTTGGTATGTATATATTGAGAAGATGGATATCAGTTTTGATGGTCACTCAATAGCAATTATTTATTTTTGTAATTCATAACTTTATAAATATAAATATTAGCTAATGATTATAAATAATTTGTAATATTTATTTTTTAAAAATTGTTTCATATTTTATTATCACTAAATTTAAAAATTTAAATAAACTTGTTCATGGAACAACCAAGTCTGAAAATGTTACTACAATTATTCATTCACGAGCTAGATTGATCTTCCAAGAATCACTTAAATAAATGTATAAATATTGTCCATCTTTTTATGTGAATTCCAATTTATTTATTATCTGAAAAATAATTTTGGAGAGATTTGTTTGTGAATTATCATATATTAACATTTTGAATTTCAAAAATCTTTCACTTTTCAGTAAAAAAAAACTTTTATTCTAGATTACAGTTTTAACTGTACCATGCAGTCTTCATCAGATCTACAAAATTTGAACACACATAAAAATACAATATTATATATGAAAACAGCAAAAACAAAGGAGGAAGAAAAGAATTTAGAAGGACTATATATTAACATTTTCAGACATAGTGATTCATAAATAGGTTTATATTACTAGTGTTACATATTCAATAATTCATAAAGTTATTTATGGGTTTGTTAAAGTTAATAGAAGGATTAATGTACACTAAACAGCAAGAAATGAACTGTCCTGAGTCAATATAAATTCATAAATACAAATTATAAATTTTAAAGCATAATTTTATAGATTTATCAGGGCTTTGTATTTATTCATACTCATTTTAAAAATAAATTAAAATCATTGAAGATTTCATTAATTTTCTGGAGTTGATCACTTTCCTCTTCATTGTGAAATAATGATAAATCCTTTTGATTCTCATTAGATACTCTATTTATTAGTATTTTTTTATATTTGTAATGTTTGAATATGTTTTTTTAAACGTTTTTTTTTATTTATAAACTTATATTTCTAACAAATTTAATTTAATTTATTGAATTCTAATATAGAATAATGATAACAAAAATACCAGCAGGAAAAATAATAAAAATGTCATCCTATGAGAGAATTATTGTTTATTTTTTATTTTTCACTTTCTGGTTTAAGAAAAATGAAAATCATAAATTACTAGAGAAGATGAACAATTTTCATTTTGCATTTCATTTAAATGGGAGCTGACTACAGGTTATAAATTACTCTAATGATTCACAGATACTTTTCAACTTTTCTTCACACTCCAATCAATCTGTCTAAAATACAATTAGTCATTATTTTGAACCATCTTAGGATGGAAATATTTATCCTGAAAATAATAGCATTTTGAAAAGTGCTTTATCCCACTGTTAAAGTTTGTATAATAAATGTTATTTTTGGCTAAATATTTGCTTACTATAGTCCAAAGAATGTGGCCTTTTAAGACTACTTTTGCAATCTCATATCTGTAATAAAAGCTTACATCTGGATCTCATTTGACATCTTTTGTTAATCAGAACCACATGCTTTTCCATATGCAAAGAAGACTCAATTTGATATGTTCTAAATCTTTTATAACTATATTAGGATAAAAATATATATCATAACTCTAGATAACCTAATCTACAATGCCATTATGCCCCCCCCCCATCTCTCAATACTATTGCTAGTTTTACTTCCATATGTCATGAGATCCTTTAATCTTGCTAATCCATTAGACTAATACAATATCAAATTTTTGCTAACATCTCATTTAGAGATTAAAAAAAAGATGTTATCCTTCTAGACCTCAATGGACAACATTGTCAGTTATTAAGACTCTAACTAGATTCCAAAACCTTTATGTTTCTCAGTCATGGTTATAATTTTTTCTAATCTACAACAAGGTGCAATTCCAGTTGAATTATTTTTTCAGTAACTGATTCAGGCTAAAATGCAAACCCACAGGTATCTTGTGCAATAATTATCCAGAATAAATGCTTCATATTTTTCAAACCTGCTTGTATTTTAACCTTTATGCTGTTTATGTTTCACAGAAATTGTTTAACAAGCATGTAAAACACTTTCATCCCTATAATGAATCCTTGGAGTCATGTGATTTGTATGTTGCTTCTTTATATATTTTACAATAAAAATACAATATATTCACAAACAAATAACAAAGAATCATTTAAGACATATTTATACTCTCTCAAATTCTTGCACAGCAATATCATGAATAAAATTTAGCAGTTTAGGTGTGCAACATCATAACATTCCACAAAAGAATAAAATTCAAAGTTATTATAGATTAATTGAGCATTTACCTATCATCTTCATCATCATAACCATTATCAACATTAACTGCAGGATGAAGGTCTCTCCAAGTTCAATCCATCTTCCCCAATTTTTTAGCTTTTCTTGTAAAATACCCAGAAAGAGACCACATATGAGATGGATGGATGAAATAAGAAAGTGTGCATTTATCTATAAGAACTGTTATATCCTTTCTATTTGCCTCCACTTTTATCAGCATTCAATAATTTTCTCATGTTGGGATATGTTATGGTTTCACCCTTCTTTGCACATATGTCAATATTTAATATTGATATATTTCCAATTGTAATTCAAAATATGCAAAACATTTGAATGATCACATAATAATGTTTATGATGCAGATTCAGCTGAGTATACTTTTGGTGAATTTCATCATAATCATAGCTTTCACAGATAAATAATATGTGCTGCTCCATTCAGAATGCACTTCATGTAAATTAGCTATTCAAATACTCCAACTTATTAGATAACTGGACATTGTTTTATTTCTTGTTAATTATATTTTTATTATTGACAATAAACTATGCCTCTCTGATATTTTTTTATTATCCCCCCTCCATATCCATGAGATCCTCCAACTGATATAAGTAAAAATGTGACCATATGGCTTTTAATAATTGTTTAGCAATAAAATAAATAAAATCACCTATAGCTTACAATAATAAAACTTAAGAAAGACAAAAAAAGAAGAAAGCACTCATATCAATAAAGTGTAATATTTTTTTCATTTTTTTAATGTGTGTATATGTTTATTAAAAATTAAATAAAAAAATAATTGTCAAGTAAATCTTAACTCATAACTTGTGAAAAATGAAGGTTCTCTATTGTCATTTATGAAAGGATATCAAATTATCAATTGCAATATATTGTTACTCTCTGAATGGGCACAAGCAATTAAAGTATACTGTCTCAGTGGTGAAAAACCACATTTAACTAAAAAAAAGTGAAATAGCACTAAAATTTAAAAACATTTCTGTTAATAGTCTAAACCTTATATGTGAGTTGCTTATGAATGTTAGTTGGGAATTTTTATAAGCATTTATTATTATTATTATATTTGATGAAGTATTTAATGCAAGAAAGGGGGTGGATTATTACAGGAATTGTTGATATGCAAGTTAAGTTGATATAGATTTGTTTTATTTATTTGTGGAATAGTGGTTGGTGTTTGTTTAGATGGTTTACTGATCTGTTTATTCATTGGCATACCCATCCAAGCATAAATAATCTAATCAGTGAAGTATATCTAACTCATAGCCATATCAATCATATTTTAGTCAGGGTAATTTAGTATTCATATAGCAGTATATGTGTATGCATGTATGTCTATATCATCTTTCAATTCCATTTTTATATTTAATTACAATATAAAATTGTACATTTTACAATAAAACATTTAAAATTACAGTAAATATCTCTAATAACAAATGTAAATATATTTTGAGTAGTTAATGGATATTTGGATTAGTGAATTATTTGATAAATTAAATTGTGTTATCAACTATTTTAGTTTACTGATTAACTAATATTCATTTATTTCAACAATGTAAAAAGTTTATTATTATTATTATTTTTTTATTTGGTTTGATTTGATTTAGAAAATCAAAATTATTATTATTTTTTTCAAGAAAATATTTCTTGAATATTTTCTCTCTAATTAAATGAGTGCAAAGGGTGGAGCTAACCTTTGGAGGATAAGATGACCTCTTGATTGATGGAAAAGAAATGTATTAAATTGTGTTATCAACTATTTTAGTTTACTGATTAACTAATATTCATTTATTTCAACAGTGTAAAAAGTTTATTATTATTATTATTATTATTATTATTATTATTATTATTATTATTATTATTATTATTATTATTATTATTATTATTATTATTATTATTATTATTATTATTATTATTATTATTATTATTATTATTATTATTATTATTATTATTATTATTATTTTATTTGTTTTGATTTGATTTAGAAAATCAAAATTTTTTTTTTTTTCAAGAAAATATTTCTTAAATATTTTCTCTCTAATTAAATGAGTGCAAAGGGTGGAGCTAATGATTGGAGGATAAGATGACCTCTCGATTGATGGAAAAGAAATGTATTTAAGTGATAGTTCATAATAGAAATTCCATGATTATTCATTCAGTCATTCATTCATTATCTGCCACTTTCTTTGTGTATTTTTTTAATCTCTTCCAGAAATCAAGTCAGTTAAACTCCAAAGTATGAATTTTTTTAACAATATTTTCTTTATTGAATTCAATGTGGGAATTCTAGCTACCAGACAGCTTTAAAGAAGGATGTCGGGCTAAATTATAAAAAAAGATTAACTTCATTTCTTTTCCATTCAGTTAAATGTTAAATTAACCCTATCATCTTTAAAATGTATGTATATGCTGATAATTTTAATCTATTTTGTTTGCTTATATCTTGTATTATTACTAAGGAAAAAAATGAAATTGCATGAACATTCTAGTCTTTTAAGAAAATTGTGTGAACTTTATAATCTTTTAAGGAAATTTATGCAGGACTGTTTAACAAAACATACCTTTGACTCTCCATTTAAATTTTTCTCTAATTGTATAAAAGTCAAGTTAAAATGGAAGGATGTGAGTATAATATTTCTGTGCTATATATTTGAATTACTCCATGATAATAATTATGCTTGTTATTCATGCTTATAAATTACTTTATTAACAAAGTGAATGCATGGCTTAAAAATAATTAATTAATTACTAGTATTTATTTAATATGATGTTTAAATCAAGTAGAAGGACATTAATATTACATATTTCTTGTTCTCCTTGGTATGTGGACTTATTGTAAAAAATATTATTGCTTAAAGAATTGTAGATTTTACATAAATGATTAATTAGCAACGGACCAAAATAATTATATGTGTGATAATTAATAAAGTTAATGGGAAGCTAATATTTACTTTTGGAAACCTGCTTAAATTATTGTTAAATTAAAATATTTCCAGAATTAATTAAATGATAAATATAAAAGAGATGTAGCTGAAACTAGCTATCCATATCTCCGTCATTATATAAAAAAATTATTACTGCACATGCTATATTAGTGAACTCAATTAGCTATGGCTAAGAACATTGGAAATCACTGAATTAAATCTAAATTGTGAATGTCTATCCTAGAGGAATTGATCTTTATGTTTGGTAACATGTATTCATTTGGAATCATCATTCCTGTCTTTGTGTCAGTCGGGAAACTTTATGTTTAAGAAAGAAAGATACTTTACAAGTGAATTTTTTTAAGTTAAAAGAAGAGTGACTTTTTTTCTTCTTTAGTTTGTTGCTATTGATATGCCATAGATAGATAGACTGTTTTATTATTTATGTATTTACTTATTTAATTTTTGTTATTTCCTTGACTCCTAGAACATCTCCAATAGCATATTGCAATGTGCAATACACTGGTAAATAATTATTATTTAAATATAATGTCTTATATAGGTTATATATGTGTTTTATATGGGTTTATTGAAGAGAGGTATATAATTTTTTTTGTCTTGAAGTGAGCACTTGGCTTTCAGAGTAGCGCATGTATGAAAGAAATATTGTAATTATTGCCATTTAAAAGTTTAAAATAGCTAATAGTTTGTCATAAACCAAAGGTTTTTTATTATTATTTTAGTTTACCATTTACTTTACCATAATATTTGTATATTGTATAATTTGAAGTTGTTTACATGCTCTTATTCATATGTATGGGTGTCTGTCTTATGCATTTATTTTATATAATTAGTAAATATTCAGTTTATGACTGTTTTTCTTTCTGTTAATTTTGGATAATGCCATATGCTAAGAGAATTGGTAGAAATAGTATCATATCTGTGTATGTGTATTTATTTTTCAATGTATAGAATGAAATGTATAGAGTATCTATGAGAAAGAAAGTTATTCGTAATATGTTCTATGTTGATTGAGATTGAGAACTCGCTCCCTTATATCTAAGTATTTGCCATGAGTGAAATATATTCCTAGATTGCATATGTATGCATTATAAAAAATGATATTTTATGAAGTTGATTAGTTTATGTCCCTTTATTCTGGTGATGAGAATACATTCCACGCCAATGGTATACCTCAAAGTAGGTGGGAATTCATTATTTGTTGTTAGATTTGTTAGCCAAAAAGCTTGTGTATTCCTCATGTGCTTAAAATTTTTTTGATGTTTATTTTTGTGTTATCATAGAATCATAGCTATATACAATGCAGTTGGTGGATAAATAAATAGTAAGATTAAATTCTTTATGAAATATTAAAGCAGAAATAGTGTTATATTTGTTGGTTGGTCTATGGCATTGTCTGAATTATAATACTTAATTAGTAATTCATAAGTAAACTGATAAGATGTATGATTTTGTTTTTAATTATAGCATAAGATGTGACACACACATAACGCAAATAATCTCGCAGCCATGAAAGTATAATACTGTTAAATTTATATATGGGAAAGTAAATATTTTGAATTAGATCATATTAATTTACAGCAAGCCTTAAATCATCAAATCATCAGAATGACTATTATTTTTGTATATTTTTGAATGCATAAAAAGTGTAGATATTTAAAAGAATTATTTAATTGAACTATTTAAGGCTACTCTCTTGACAGCCAAGTTTATTGTTTTATCCTATTAATTGATAGTGTGATCTCTCCAATTTATATTTGTGCCCATAATATGATATTTAATTTACCCAGTGTTGTTTGCTAATAATAAAAAAATTGTTGGAGTTAATTAACAGCCCAAACATATTCAAAGTCATGATATGAGGGCATTATTTTATTTATTAATTCATATCTTGTAAATGTTTCATCAATAAATAATAAAAAAATGTAACAAAAGAGATATCAAACCCAGATTAGTAATGTATGTGTAAATTTAAGAATTAGGACAATAGTCCCAATGTGAGCTAATTAAATCTATTTCAATTGCAAATGTAAATAAATGTTTTATTTAGTATTTAAAACTTTGTCTCCAGTTGTTCTTACATGAATTCGTATTCTTTACAACATAAGTATATTACTTTGTAAATTTGATAATAAATATGCTGATATCTGATAATATTGTTCTCTTGATCCAAACATTATATGAAATACTTTACCATTTGATAAACTTATAAAAAGTTTGCATATTTAGTTATTATTTGGACAATGATGTGAGATTAAAAGATACCCTATTTCCTTCATTATCTAGTTGTTAGTCCAGCGAAACATCTCCCAATTTATTCCATTATTATTATTTTTTTATTTATTACAATAGTCATAAGTTATTGTGCAATAGAATTTCTTTAATCAAATCGTATTAAAGATTTTCTGAGATCTGATTTCCCAGTTTCAAATTAATATCAGTTTAGCTATTTAGACTAAGGCATACTAGATAGTGGAGTTTTTCAATATCATGTTTTTATGTTAAAGTTATATTGTAGTTAATCTATGAGATGATGGAAGAAATCAAATTAAAATTATAGTTTATTAGCTTGAATAAATAAAACTTCATTAATTTTTATCATTTGGTTGATTAACAAATGAAGCATGTATCTTATTTTAATCATCAATAATATTTCTTCTTTCATTTATTTATATTCTGGATATTTTAAAACTTTCTTTAACCCTCCACTGAGCTAAGCTATAAATCAGGCAAAAGTTGAAAAGTCTCAGTATTAATTCAAAGCGATATATAATGTTAACTTATTCTATTCATTAATAGAATTGGGGGGGGGGGTTATAATATATATAAGTATATGAAAAATATTTGATGTCAAAACTTCATATAGATAATAATATGTTTACTAATATTATTTCTGATACTATTACAAATATTGAGTAATCTATTGATTAGTTAAGCTTATCCTAGATGGCGTAAATGTGGTGAGAAAAAAGAATTTGTGGCTAAAATATTGAGTCACTTTGAGAAGAGTTGAGATCTTGTGAGTAATAAACAGTTCCAACACTATCTAATTTAGTTCGCTTTAGTGACTATGATAAATAATCTTTCGAGTTTGCAAAATATTCCATTAAATAATTTAGGTTGTATGAATAATTATGAGAACACATTTTAATTTTGTTGAATCTACCAAGTAATCAACCGTATAGTCTTCATTATCTTTAAGTTGGATAGTAAGAACAAAACCACACACAAAAAAAAAGATTTTAATTTAACAGTATTTTTTTTTTTTTGAATAAAAGCAAAAAAAAAAGAGCGGGTTTAATTTAAAGAATTGAATATAGTATTATCTAGAAATCGGAATGTGCTCTTAATATTAATATAAGAGAGATGAGTCTTGTCACCATTGATATATCTGTCTGCCAATGTCCATAACATGGAATTCAAAACAGTAATATTTGAAGTTTTAGGATTTATTTCAGAAAATTAGCTAATAGTTAATCTAATCACATATGTCAATTATTTGTCAGTAAATGGATATTTCTTCTTGTCTGAGAATAAAAAATAAAAGCCTTGAAAATTCTTCTTAACCGCAGCTAATGACTAATGGTCAATCTACAAGGAAAGAATGTGGAGCTTTTTCTATGCAATGGGCTATTAAAGAAGTGTTTTACGTCTTGTTTTTGATTTAGAGATGGGAAAAAATAGGAAAAGATGACCTAATATCTTTTTTATATATACTTATTTTATTTAACTAAATAAATATGAATAGATAGCAATATGTGAAAAGAAAAATTTGTAACTCTTCGGAAGAATTAAATTATTTTTCGAACATACATGAATATACACACACACACATCACATTTTTAATAAGACTCAATTACACATCATGTTTGTCTGGATAGCATGAATTTGAAGAGACTGCTCGACTTTTCTAACCTTAACAAATTTAATTACACATAACAATTTGAAAAGATTCATATTAAATTTGTATTATTAAACATTTGTGAAAAGCATCTATGTATTCGTCTTGGCCCCCTTCTCTTTCTGCAGATAAAGAAAGGTTTCAAAATGCATTTTTCAAATGATATAAATTATGTCTGTGATTTTTATTACTAAAAATATTTACCTAATAAAAATATCTAAAACTACCATATTTTATTTAAATATATATTAAAATGTTTTTTTTTTTTTTTTAGAAAAAAAAATTCAAGATATCATGATTAGATTGTAAAGTTTTTTTTTTTTTTTTAAAAAAATCTAGAATACACAAAATAAAAACGGAGTTATTATTAAAAAAAAAAAACTGTTGTCAAAATCAATTGATTTTGATTGACTGGCAACTTATCAATGACTCATGAAAATATTTTTTTTAAAAGAACCATACAAACCGAGCTAATAATAGATTGGCTTTCAGTGTATTTGATAGAGAGCTGAATTAACTCGTTTGATTTAATTCTAATATAAATACCATATTGATTTTACCTTTAATAGGTCCATTAGTGTGGATTTAATTCTTTAAAAAGTTATTTAGAAACATGGATTATATCTTCAAATAAAAACAAAGTTTCAAATCATGCAATATTTTGAAGTATAAAAGAATTGAAATAATTTTTAAATGCAAATTAATAATGCATGCATTAATTTAAACTTTAAATTAATTAAGACGTATAATTATAGTAACAATAATACTTTTTTAGAATATCTATATTTTAGAGTGAAATTAAAACATGTAATTTACTCTTCGCGTCTCTAGTGTGCATGGTAGAATTTCTCAAAACTTCTAAAGATATACCTTCGCTTGACATGGTCTTTATCTTGTAACCCCTTTAGCAACACTGTGGACATGCTCTTTTTTAACATTGATCTATACACTCAAGAGGATAAACAACTCCCAGCCAAAATCTAGACAAAAGAAATAGTTGATAATATTATAAACCTTTTCAATAACATGATTCCACGAATGCTGTTTGAATCATTTTGCCTATTTTTTCTCACCAATATCATTAGTGCTTGCAGTTACCGATACTCAATATTCACTTTATCATTTTCCTAGAGTTTCACTCTATAAAGCAATTACTCAAAATGCACTATGGGAAACTGTCTTCTGCATCACAAACCATCCAAACTTTTGCTATGTAACCATTGAATTTTACACCTAGCAAAAAAAGAACATTTTTAGCCCACTATTATAACATAAAACAATTTCACACTTGTAACTGTAGATGAAAGCTGGCAAAACTTTATTACTGGAGTGTTCAAAAATACTTATTTAAAATACAACATACAAGAACTTCCAACAAAAGGAACAACCCATCTGGAAAACTAATAGCTCTGCAGCTTATATATCTCAAAGACACTCCAATACCCATTTGTAGTCATCGTTTTAAATTTAAAATAAAATTTCATAAAAACATAGATGCAGTCACAATTCCAACACAAATAACAGGTCAAGAGACTATCCTATCTCTTAACATAAACAGTTTAAATCCATAGGGTTTTGACTGTGGAGCAAGGTCATGTGGCAACTCAGTGTGACAAATTAAAATGCAATCGCTGTGAATAAGCCTAACCCTCCCCCTAGAACAATGCAATTATGATGAAAATAAACCTTTCATCAATACTACATCCAATGACACCACAATAATGGATATCCAAAAACAAATTTAAACATATCTCCAGTCTCAACCAATATAATAATAAATTCAAGACTATCATATATACCCTAGAATCTAATGAAAATAACTCACAAGGAACTACAACAAAAATACAACAAATACATGACAGGAACAGTATTTCACTAAAACAAAAGTTATTGTAGAAAGTGTACATCAACAATTAGAAAATCTACACACAGAGCTATGTAATGAAAATGTACACATAACTTTTGCTAATGTAAGTATGCCAATAATATAACAAATTCCAATAATAAATAAAACTGCAGCAAATATTATCGAAGCAATTGAATACCTCTGCCACTTATATAAGAGAATGCACCAGAGGGAAAAAGAAAGCCAGGATGGCAACCTAAAACCCATGAATTCAAAAGAGCAAAAAAAGCAAAAGTACAACACAATAGACACAAACAACTTAGAAAATGATTGTAATAAAACTGAATATAAGCCAACAACAAACAGACAAACTTTGAAATTCCAATACTAAAAGAAAAAAAACTAATAATAACTACTGCAAGGACTTAAAAGCACATCAGTCTTCATCAACTGCAATTTAAAGTAAAATCTTATAAGTTTAAAATGAAAAAAAAAACATCTACACCATATTATAAATTTATACAAAAACATGAAGATAAAAATAGAATCTCTCAACATTAGAAATTTAAATTCCATCAAGAAAAGTTTTTCAATTCAACAAATGGATATATTCAACACATCCATGCATCATTGGTCTGTTAGAGACAAAAATATGCAATAGTTCTCAAATTGAGCCTTTAAACATTTAGTCAGTTGAGGATTTTGTACCTGCTCAAAAGTCATCATAACCATCAGGAGGCCTAGACATAATTGTATCCCACAACTGCCCTTTCAATTCCTTTAAAATTATATATATATATATTGACTCTAATATTACCACGATAATGTTCGACCATCAAAATATTACACTTAACCTAATTTTTGTCTATATACCGCTAGCCCATGTCATCATCTCCAGAATTATAACAACAATAAATTCAATTCTTGCTGCAAAATCTAATCCAGTAATACTTTTGCGAGATCTCAACATGACTTACTACACCTGTGTCACTAAATAGATCCATCAAATAACAATGCCACTTATGAGTGCTAAGGATTTCCTCACATCAAATTCAATGTCATTTAATAGCAATAGAATACCTTGCTTATAGATTTGTGTTTCTACTCACCAATGTTGCATCATTTTATTAACTATGTACTCTGTCCATCTATAATCTAAGATCATGCTGTTCAATTCATCACCCTTGACCTAACAGAAATACAGAATACAACAATAGACCTTTAAAAAAAACTATTTGCATACTTCTTCCAGAATACAACTGAATTCCTATATTCAGAAACATACATAATACTCAAAAAACTTCAAAACATGTCATATAAATAACATACACCAACATGCTTTCTTTAAACATTAATTATATCACCTGAAATCCCCTTCCCTCCAGATTATGAGAATTGTCAGATAAACTATATAAGAATAACCATCTCCAAAACAACTGCAGACAATTAAACACAAGTTGAAAAACAGAAATGTACAACAACACCTGCAACACCCTAAAGCAATACACAGCAAAAAATATACCTTACATAACAACATACCTGGACTAGGCCATATGTATGATGGGCTTTACAATATCCCTACACAGTCAGAGTGCCTATGGCAATTGAAATATATTGTGCAATAACAACTGGACATAATATGATAAACCCAATATATTAACATTTTAAAGGAAAACTGCAAAAGCAAAAAAAGTATACACACCAAAGTCAGACATATTCAGTGACCCTGAAACAGACACCAATAACTAAAACCAACATAGTTCCTCAACTTGTAATAATAGCAAACACATACTATGCAAATCACAAGGCATTCCCAGATTTATGTTCAAGCACCTTATCCATTTCACAATCAAATATTTATGTGGTCTTGCCAATTACATATGACAAAAAATTTACAACATATAAAGTCTATATTCAATTGCTATAGTTCAGTTTAACAAAAAAACAGCAGAAATATCAGTTCTATCTAATCTATGACAAATCTCAGTAGGATCTTTAGGAATAAAAATTCTTAAAAGAGTAATAAAGAAAAAAATAGAACAGCATATACCCTGTATTATCATTAGCTCAATATGCCAAAAAAGGTGCATCCATGGATGAGGGTGCCTCATTCATTATTGAAGAAATAAAGAAGGAAAAGAAATGTGCACTGAATATGGCACTGCTTGACATTGAGGCAGCGTTTGACTCTGTGCTCATAACCAACTTATTGGATATGCAAAAAAAAACAATATTTCCATCACTTTTATATAAAATATACAATTTCCTACTTAGCTGTAAAATTCACTTCATGCTCAATGGGAAAAAATCACCAATTCTCAGACCTAATTAATCCATCTACAAAGATTCTCCCTCAGTGCATTACTCTTCACACAATATATCAATCCTCTATTAATAAAAATACAAAAAAAATAAAAGGGATTCAAATCCAACAACACTGGTTTGGATATATCATGCATAGGGTACAGGGATGATATAACAGTTTTCTATTTCTCTAAAAAGAATCTTCATATACTACAACAGATAATCAAGGATTATACTTCCAATTTTAACTTAAATATTAACACAAAACTGCCACATGATCCAATACAGGCAGACACTGTATAGATATGTTTAATAGAAAACACTGCTTTTCTTGATTTTCTTTTCCACCTTGGCTCCAATGGAATGAGGCAAAAAATTTTCAAAATAAATTTGAAAAAGATGCTGAAAAAATCATAATCTCAGTTGAAAAAATCATACCTATCAATTTATGCAAATGTAGCACTATATAATTAACTTATAATTACAAAAATTACCCACAAAACACTTATAATCAAAATTTACTAAAAAATTCATATGAAATCTCATAATTATATAAAAAATTAATAGGAGGAAAATGGTTGTAGCTATGTCTTTAAGAAAGCTGAGCAGGTCACCATTTAGCAATAAACTCAGACTCCATACAATGTTTTTCACACAGAAATCAATAAATTCATTAGCAGCTACCACAGTACAGTTTCCATACCTGGAATATGTGATTAATATAATACCCACAGACTGATTGTCCTCAGAATGATTGAAGAACTCAAGCCAATATATAACCAAATATCACTCAATAATGATAACAAGTATACATAATGGAACATTTATAATATCCTAAACCCTAGTCAGGCACCTAATTCATATTCATCACCTCTTGGGATAAACAACAGGAAACAGCTGCAACAATTCAGAAAATGGTCACTAGCACCAAAACTATTAAATTTCTTGCTTAAGTTTAATATAAATGCTCTACCCACAATACATTTCCTTACATTTCAAAGAATTTATACTCTTTGTGGACTTTGTCATAGATAAGAATACTTGATCATTTTCTTTATTCCTATACTGCACTGACAACAATATATCACACAATGTTTACCACATACAGAAAGAATAATGTGTCAATCTATGAAATAATAAACACATTTCAAAGAGGCAACATTCCTGCTATTTGTGCTGCTACAGACAGCCTCGATGCCTACTGATGCACGAGATGCTTTTTTGCTTTTGCTAGTAACCCTTGATTCCACTCAACAAAATAATCAATAATTAGATTTGTTCAGAAAGATAGACAGCATTCTAGCTTGACAAGATGTTTTGCAGTCATGTAGTCACACTTGAAACCAAGATCCAGTCTATGAAATATAAATCCCATATGATAGATAGTGAAGCTTTACAATGTCATCAATTTTCAACATTAAAACCAAACACTGAAATGAAAGTACAAATTGAATTAAGGTAATAGAAAACCAGACTCAAAAGCAAACAAAGAAGTCTGCAGAATAGAGAAATGACTGGAAATGTAATTAAACAGCTCTCAGTGGACTCAATGATAAAGACTTATGTAATGAAACTGTGTAATACTTGATTCCATTGCATAGTTGTAGATTTGTTTTGCTATTACTAACATCAATAATTGTAATGTAAACAATATTTGACTAGATTGTGACTCTGTAACCTTTTAGACTCAATAAAATTTTGCTTTGAGAAAAACTGCAAAAACAAAAAGCATGCACAGCAAAGGCAGGCATATTCAATGACTCTGAAAAAGACACACTAATGACCACAGCTTACATTGTTTTCCAACTTGCAACAATAACCAACACATGCCACCCAGGATCACAAACCACTTCCAAATTTGTCTTCAAATACCATAACTACTTCACAATGAAATACTTACCTGGTCTTGCTAATTACATATCACAAAAAATTACTACATATAAGGTCTACATTCAATTGCAATAGTTCCCTTTAACAAAAAACCAGCAGCATTATCAGCTCTGTTTAATCTATCACAAATCTCAAGAGGATCTTTAAAAATTCTTTAAAAAGTAATAAAAGAAAAAATAGAATAACATATACATCTTGTATTACTATCAGCTCAATATACCAAAAAGGCTCATCTATTTGCCAGAATGCCCTTATTTACAAAACAATTATTGTAACAGTGAAGAGAAGAAAGTACAGTTTGACATTTATGCAGCATTTGACTCCATGCCCATAGCCAAATTATTCAATATGCTAAAAAATCAACAATACCCCATCTCTTCTATACACAATAACTAATATTATACTCAGTCATGAAATTCATTTCATGCTGAATAGGAAAATCATCACTTTTCAGACCTAGCTAATCCATCCCACAAGGATCCCCCCTAACAGTCTGTTATTTTTCACATAATATATAAATCCTCTATTAATAGGGATACAGAAAAAAATAAAGGTAATAAAATCTCAAATACTGGTTTAGACATATCATGCATAGCTTATTTGAATGATATAACAGTTTTCCTCTCTTCTAAAAAGAATTTCCCCATACTTCAAGAAAGAATCAAGGATTATACCTCCAATTTTCACTTTTAAAAAAATTTATATAAATAAAAATACTGCATGGTTAATATACATAGACAAGCATTGATAAAACATGTTTAATGACAAATTGATTGCTTTCTTTTGTTTTTCATTCCTCTTTGATCAAATGGAATGAGTTAAAAAATTCAAAATAAATTAAAGAAAGGTGCAGAAAAAATCACAACCTCATTTGAAAATCATACTTATCAATTAATGCAAAGATTGCACTATATAATCAACTAATGATCACAAGAATAACCTACTACACATCTATAATCAAATTTGCTAAAACATTCATATCTGAAATTTCATTACTCTGTAGCAAATTAATGTGGAAGAGAAAAAACAGTGGCTATCTCTTTAAAAAATCTGATCAAATTGCCATTTAGTAAAGAACTCAGTCTCTGCAATCACTTTTTTTTCACACACAAATATCAACAAATCTACTAGCAGCCTCCATAAAAAGGTTTCCACACCTGGAGTGTGTAATTAATATAACACCCACAAACTGACCACCCCATCATATGGTTACTTATCCACACTGATTGAGGAACTAAAGCTAATATATAACTAAATATCAGTGACAAGTATACTTACTAGGATATTTATAATATCCTAAACCCATGTCAAACACCTATTCCATATCGATCAGCCCTTGGGTTATACAACAGGTGACTGCTGCAGCAATTGAGAAAATGGTCACTAGAATCAAAATTTATTTGACTTCCTGCTTAAATTTAATGTAATGCTCTACCCACAACACATTTTCTTAGATTTCATAGATTCTGTATTAACAAAAATCCTCTTTGAACTCTGTCATAGAGAAAAAGAGATACAAGATCATTTTCTTCATTCCTATACTGCACTGGAAACAATATGTCACACAATGTTTACCACATATTGAAAAGCTAATGATTTCAATCTATTAAATAATAAACACATTTAAAAGAGACAACATCACTGTTATTCATGCTGCAACCTACAACATCTATGCCTACTGGTATACCAGGTGCTCATTTGCTCTTCCTAGTAGCTCTCAAAACTTTCAACAATATACTCAATAAAACAAGAATTGTTCAGAAAAAGAGACATGACCCTAGCTGAACCAGATGTATTTGTAACCACATGTTTACACTTGAAAGCAAGGTCCAGTCCATGAAATGTTAATCCAATAGAGATATATGGTAACACCTTAGGTTATTATCATGATACAATTGAACTATGTTATGGATAATAATCTAAAATGTTCTTCAACATGACCTGAATGTTTTAGTTTAATATATTAAACAATAAAATCCAATGCATATTGATAACCATAATATAATAAAGTTGTATATAAAAGTTTATTCACTTGTATTATGACTATAAATTGAGATGGTATAATATTGTTACTGATCAATATGCTGTAGTTATTGAAATATAATTTTAAATGTTGGAATAATAGTTGGTAGTAATAATGTTAAAGTCTACAGATTGTGTTCATAGTTTTTAAATATTCTTTTATCCCTTAGGTCAGACAATGTTTCAATATCTTTTTTGTGAAATGTAATATTTTCTATTAACAAACAATTATTTCAACAATGCTAGTTATTTGCTTTATAAATAAAAACTAAAAATTAATAGTTTTAGTGCATAGACCAATTGGATCATTAAAAACATTATAAGTACAGGATTATATGATAAAGCATAGTGAGATAGTGTTTTTGATAACACAAACTGATCATCTTACATTGTATTACAGGGTATTATTATTTTTTAAAAATATCTTTATATGGTTTAGAGATACATTTTACAATAAAACAAATTGGTTTTTACACTAAAGAAAGCTTCAGAATATTATTGTACTTATTAACTGAATATAAAACAAAGAAAACCATGCATGAAGAATGTAAATGCAGATTTGAGAATGATGGAATATACATGAACTATGTGATGACATAACATTTGGCCAAAATAAAAATACATCATAATTATTATTAGAAAGTTGACAAAACAAAAATATAAGATTGTGGAGAAATAAAAAAAAAGATAAACATTATAATGACAAGACAGTATCTGACTTTATAATTAATGGCAATGATGTAAGAATAACCCATAATTATACTTTTCAGATCAATCACTGAGAGCAAAATGTGCAGAAGTCAAGAAATGCATCACAGAATAAGATTAGAATGAATCGTGGTTATAACTTTGGAAAATAATACCATATGTAGGAATCAGAATTGTTGGGTTATAACATTTTCTGTGACTTTGATGAATGTGAAATTGGGGCATTTAGAAGCAGTATAAAAGGTACTGATTTCAGGGAAGTCTGTTAAGGATGCTGTGGATAACATTATCAGATTGGAACAAATGCTACACCTGAAGTTATCTTATTTTAGTGATTTAGATAGATTATACAATACAACTAAGATATTATATTGGAATAAAATCATGAAGTAATATAAATATTCTATTATTGAATGAATATGTGAGAAGTTAAAATTGTTAATAGAAAACGAAAGCAAGTGATGGGTGAAAGATTCCGAATTAAACTAAAAGTAACAAACAAGAATTTATTTTAGTTGAGTAATTAACATGCTGATTTAAATTGCCCTAATTAATGATAATTGTTATTTACTACATGAAAAATTTCTAGAAATGATTTTGTGGTCACCAAAGTCTGAAGAGTTAATATGTAATTAAAAATATAAAGGTGTAAATAACTATAATTTTTTCATATTCTATGCTTCTGTGTCTTCTATTAAATTAAACAAAATTTTATAGATTCATTTTGGTTTTAATTGACAAAATTTTATTTCATAGGGCTGGAAAGTTGAAATTTACCTTGCACAAAAGTGCTTCTTACCCGTGCAGTAGGCCTGGCTGAGCTTATGGAATATTGTTTTAGATGAGTGTAATTCAAAGTATTTTATATATTTTCCAAAAATTCTTTTGTTGTTACTTTATCAATTAGTTCTCTTATCCAATTTTTTTTAAAAAATTATATCAAATGCTCACAGAATGATGATTTTTCATTAGTTATGGAGAATATTGTCAATATTGTAACAAGTAGGAGAAGCAGTGCATTTTAACTGGTATTGACTCTTCTTTATTAATTTGATAATTTTCTTCACACTCTCAAATACACATTAACACACACACACACACACACACATATATATATATATATGAGGTGGAGCTATCTGTAGTGTAGATGTATTAATCTCATGCAATGTCTATGTATTGAATTCCAATTCAAGACTAAACAATACTTTTTCCAGAATCCATTCAAATATGATTATTTTTTTATGTAAGTGGTCCATAACTAACTCAAATCCTATTTAATATTGATCCGAATATTAATATCTAGCTATTCTTAAAGGTAAAGCAAGAATGGAAAATTGTTTTTGATTCATTAGAAATTGGCTAGTCTAATACACATTAACGTCACTGTTTCCCATGACCCAAGGTAGTATTAAAGAATTTTTTTTACATTTAGCCCAAGGAAATATTTACATATTTTATATTTATTTATCCATACGTGATGTTATATTAAATCCTCATAGTAATCATGATATGTGTAATTACTAATATTAATGCACTGGTTATTTAGTGATTGTGATAAGAAAACAATTGGAAATCAAAGTTTATATATAAATTATTCTTACTAAAATATTATTCAGTTAAGATTGACAACATTTACTGAAGTTTTTTTACTTATTAAAATATTTGTCAAACATCTCTCAAATATTGGAAATTAACTCTAAAACATAAAAAAAGTAAATAAATTGCAATTGTGACTTATTTATATTTTACCAAAAAACCCAATCATATTATATTTCATAGAACAGTTCCCAATTCTTTAATTTGCATAAATTAGAATTAGTTACTGCACTTATAGTAACTATTATGAATCAGCTTATCTTTATACAATGGACTTGTCCAAATTCAGTATTTATTGCAACAGACCAATGAATTAATAGAGATAAAATTAACCTACAATAGAAAGAAGTCAGTCAATGAAAATGCTTGTTGAATCTATCTACTTACTAATAAATGGCAGCTTTTTTAAAAATCATTGTACAGGTACACAATGTCAGACACTGGTTGCCATATTTAAATGTTAAAACAGTAAGGCAAATTCACATTGAACTGGAAGCTTCTAAGATACTAAACCTGATACAAAGCTAGCTATCACATTGCAGCTAGAAGTGTTTGGTATAAAAGCCTATGAAGATTCTTGCTTTAATTGATGTACAGTAGAACTATGTCTTGTACTAATACCACTTTGGTTTAATAAAGATTTGACCAAATTATATGAGTTTGTGTTTACTGTGATTGCATATAAATACAACAAATATAGTTTTGTGAAAAAACTTTTTTCTCTATGTCTGTAAATAGTTTCAATATAACTATAAATTGGCAGCCCATTTGGGAGTAGAGAGAGAGAGAAAGAGAGAGAGAGAGAGCAATAATAGGTACTAGTTGCAATATCTTATTGCAAAAACAATGAGACAAGTTTACATTGAACCACAAGCTGCTAAGATTCTAAACCTGACATGAGTTAGGCTGCCACTATATAGCTGAAAGTGTTAGTCAAATTCTGAGTTGTTTATGTTGAATGTCATTATTACATGTCTAGAAAGGCATCTAAAATTCCTTAGTTTAATTGTTGTATGCTGCACAGTAACACTATATTATATATAAATACCACTTTGTTTTAATAAACATTTATGCATAGTATATGAGTTTATGTTTATATGATTCCATATAAATATAAAAATAATAAAATCAAGTTCCTAAAATTTAGCAAACTCAGCCATTACTATAGCATTACAAGTTGAGAATTAATTATTCCCATTTCAATTAAAGCATTTACATCTAATGAATAATAAACTGCTGTTTGCTAAAAAAAAAATACTGCCAAAATTTGCCGTAAGCAAGCAATTGTTGACAGCCATAGATTCATTCTATTGAAATTTAAAAAAAAAGAAATTTAATCATAAATAAAATTTATGACAATCTTGAATGCTACATTTGGTTCTTGACACTTGAGAAGTTATCATGATAATGACCCATAGGGTAAGTTCTAATTAAGTGTAAACCTGAATATTGATAAGAATGATTTATCAATGTGTACTGTAAAATCAGTAACTAAGCAAGAAAATGGTAATAATTGAACAATTGACTTGGGAGGTCATGAGACATTTACATACCAAGTTGTAGAGTGAGTTTTAATCCAGATTTAACCCAGCAAATTTTAATTTCCACAAAAATATTGAGTGATTTGTAGCTTGAAAGATTATGTGATATTTGCATACTAGAATAAAAAGCCAGTCTTTACTACTACACTAAACTGCAAAAGATATTAATCAAACCATTGAATAGTGGCTAATTATCACAAAAAGAAAAGAACATATTCCTAGTTAACTAGCCACAACAATCAAATCTTCCACTACTAATTAACAGGAGAATTGATAAGTGCAGGTGAAATGAACAAGGTAGTGACTAATGTAAAACTCAAAGAAATGATATGTTTGTGCTTGCTTCATGGCTATTGTATTCTTTCTATCTCTTGGATAATGGAATTAAATATTTTCATCAACAGTAATCTTATTAGACTATTTGGAGTAATAAAGTGAGAATATCTTTATTTTTTTATTAGACAATCTTAATTAAAACTTAATGTATTCATGCTTTGACATTACATGAGCACCATTTCCCAGGCTTACACAAGCTGTTGAACAGTAATAAACTATCCATACAGTAATACCGACCTGTGCACGACATTTATTGATCATTATGGCTTGCACTGGGTGTGGAAAGTTTGCTATTGTTTTTTATGCGTTGATATGATAAAATAATTAATTGTATAATAGTCTTCGTTTCAAATTGTGTATGAGTACACAAATTTTTTATTTATTTTGCTTTTATTAAACTTAAACAAAAGAGATAGAAGTAATGTGGTGAAAGTGGTAAAACTAACAAAACATTTTTGTTAAAATTGTTGAATGGATACTATTGGGTACTTCCAAAGAATCAAACCACTAATGAAATAATACTTGTAAAAAACAATGGTATTTAATTATTATTTTGCATATTCGTTTACATATTTAGCATAATTTGAAGACTAATAATGCCTATATATTGAAAGTAGGTTTAAAAAATTGTGGCAAGTGAAATCAAGAAGATGTTATATTTGAAGCAGGATATGTTAATAAAATTATTAATCTACGGTAGTAATAATTATTTTCACATATATATGCCTTTATAATAAACTATAATAAAAAAGAAAATATTAAGAAGCGCATTAGTTTTCAATATTATACATTTTATCGAAATGACATCCCAATTTTTGATTCGAAAAAGATAAACTTCTAAGCAGCAATTCAAACTGACATCTAAAAATCAAAATGCCACAGAAGTCTGTTATTAACAATTTTATGGATAACAATTTAATGAGTTCACAAGAATTTGAAACCAAAAGTTTTTTATCTCTTTAACTTACAGATTCTATTTTGAAGTTTTGGTCGCTTCATTATTCTCTCTTCGGATTACATTAATCAGCAGTTTTAAATTGCTCTTGTGAAATTGTATGATAGGATTTCAGTTTGTAAGTTGAGAAGTGATTATGAAAAAATGACTACAGTATTAGAAACACTGCTAAAAGATATTGAAGTTTTCTCTGATTGGCAAAGTATTATACACACGCCACACATACAAAAAAAAATTACCGCATACATAAAAAATATGCAACAACTTGGACCTATATCAATGGTGTGTTACAGTCTAAAGTTTAAAGAACATATCTTCATAAATACATAGCTAATAAAATACTGTTATATTTGAACTTATTTTCAAATAATGGACTGGTCCAGATTCCATCTTATCTCGGTTGGATTGAGCAGTCATTGCCATAGACAAGCAGGTATAGGAATGGGTAGCATATATCCAACAAGAAAAACAGGTCAGTGGGTGATAATCCACTTGTTTTTATTATTAAAGAGGATCTGGCTATAAAAAGTCAATTCAGTTGATGGTAAAGGAACACTAATTTACTGTCAAACCAGAACAGATGTATGCATATTGTTCACTATATGGTTAAAACAGTGAGACAGCTTTATATTAAATCTGGAAGCTGCTAGAACATAGATCAGATATGAGACAAGGCATCACAATACAGTTAGAAGTGAAAGGAAAATATGGGATACCTAAAGTCTTTTACATTAATAATTGTCAGCAACTAAATGCTATAAAAAATTAATAGTATCAAGTAATGGTATAACAGTAATACATATTGTAAATAACTTGTTGCATATTTTAATTAATTAATAAATATTTAATTGTAAAACAAGTCTGTGCTTATTATAACCACAATAAACACAACAATTGTTGCAGCATAATCTCAATTTGAGGAATAAATATTAACAGTCATTAATTAGATATCTGCTCTCTTCAAGACTATGAATTCTGTCAATCTGAAAAATTGACCTATGTGGATCCAATTCTCATGATTCTTAAAGCAAATCAAATTAAAACCCTGATATAAGATTAATGATATTTGAAAGAATGTGGGAAGCCTAACATGGGAAACTTGGTCTCAGCTTCTATGTTTCCAACTGGACATTATTTTGATTACACACTCCTATTTACTCACAGTTTATTTTTTATCTTAGAATACCAATCCTACTACAGATGTATAATTTTAAACTCAAAATTCAGGATTAGAAAAAAAGGCTAGATAATTTACACAAGACTTTAGACAGATAGTTAAACTGCAATTTTAAGTACTTCTTTGGAAGTCTACTGAGAGACTAATTTCGCATGATGAAGTATCATAACCTATAAGTTGTTAAAGGGCCTTAGCATAACTTTCAATTCTATACTTTAACAAGTATAAATATCTATCTGGGAAAAACAGTAAAATGGAATCTCCAGTTAGAATGCTTTAAAAAGCTTTCTATATAGAAGAAGCACACATTGAATGATTACATAAATATATGGTATTAAATATTGCAATCATGTTAGGTATTTATTTAATAAAAAAGAAACAGTAAGATAGCAAGAAAACAATGATAGAATTCTTTTTTGAACTACAATAAGATAATAACAGATTACAAAGGTAAAAATGTTTATCTTCCCAGATTGATAAAAATTAAAGATTATGAAATGATGAAGTGAATAAGTACTAAAAACTATGAGTCTAAAGATAGAAAATGTATGTTTAATATAAAAGTCAAGTTATTGGCAGGCATTTTCCAGGTTGTTGAGTTTATAATCCCAACAGAAAAAGCTACTTTAATCATAACCATTAGAAAAACAACATAAAAATTTGTGAAAATTATCAGTGCACAATTCTATAAATAAATTCAATCTATCCTATTTGGAAAGAAGATCTTCACAAAAGTTGACCTCTTTCATGCTTAACTGCATAGACTAGTTGATGATCAAGTCTCCAAGATATTGAAAATTATTTTCCATAAAAATTTATTTAAAATAAACTTTCATTAAATATGTCACTTATCCAGTCATATTTTAATAAATAGTTGATCAGAAATTCCTGTTATGTAATTATATTTTAATTGTTGTTTTAGTCAGTAGTCAAGATACTAGAATAATTCTTGATTTTTATCAAGAAGCAGTTAAATAAATTCAAACTCATGGGCATAAAAATAAATATAGAAAAATATATATTTGAAGCCAAACAGCTTGATTTTATGAAATTAATGCAAAAAGCATTTAGCCAACAAACATTACATGTATTATATCTTGCCTTACCTTCAACTAATGGACTGGTCAAATTCTATATTACCATGATCAGATTGACCATTTATCTCCATTGGCCAATGGATATACAAATAAATAAGGTATGTCCAATCCACTGAATCTGGATATTTGCATTATGGCAGGAAATCTGACATAAATAGTCAATTCATTTGAATGTAATGCTAGATAACAACTGTCAAAGCTGAATGGCAGTACCTGGAGTTCACCATACAGTTAAATTATGCGTTTAAACACAGTGAGATAAGTCAGCATTTAGGACTGAAGGCTGCTAGGAGCTAAGTCACACATGAGTTAACTTATCATTATGCAGTTGAAAGTGTCACCATATCTACTCATAAGACAGACTGCGATAGTACAGCTGGAAGTATAAGTAAAGTTATAAGGGCAACTGAAATCCTTCTTTCTATAACTTTCTGGCAACTATAAACTATACCAAGTCAATGATATCAAATGAAGTTATATAAATAGTGTAAATACATAATTGAATATTTGTTTTATTAATACATATTATAATTGTATTTATGTTTATTGTGTTTATAATTTAGGTTTATATTATATATATATATATATATATAATATATATATATATATATATATATATATATATATATATATATATATATATATATATATATATATATATATATATATATATATATGTTAACAATTTTGGTGCAGTTGACAAATCCAGTAATTCATGGCTGGAAAAAAAAATTGAAACAACACCTTTACCCCATAAGTCATAAGATTTTTTGTCATTTTTTTACAATCAAATTAGAGTGGTTACTCAGCCATTATTAAAATGGAATTGAAATTTTTTTCTCTCATATCAGAAAGAGAGAAGAAAAAAAATCAAAATGTCTAAAATTAGCTCATTAAAAGACTTTGAGTCAGCCTATCTTGAAAATTGGCCAATTTATGAGGTTTGAGCCCTCTTTTATATGCAGGCTAATCAAATCAAAAATCCTGACCAAAAATTAGCTACACTGATGTTGGTCATTTGATCTCAGACATATACATTCTCCAAACACAAGACCATTCTGTTCTTATGGTTGACTTTGATTTTGTCAAAGTGTTGTCTTTACTGGCAAACTTTTTCTTCGTAAAACCCTTAATGATAATGCAGAGATATCACTTCAATCTCTGTATTCAAGGGAATAGAAAAAAGTGTAAGATTTTGCTGTTAAAATAGGAAACTAACCTTAAAATGTAATTTTAAAAACTTTCTTGACAAAGCTCAGAGATCATTTAAATTAAGCTGTTAATGTGTTCTGATATCATTTTTGATACAGCTAACTCTCACGTGACTCTAGCAGAGTCAACAGTGAGCCAATCAAGACCATAGACAAAAATGCATTACAGCATTACAGTTATTGATCAGACAACTGGGCCAAACAACTACCATGCTAACAATAAAAAATCCTGTCCAAATAAATCAATAACAATGAGTAAAAAACGTTGTTATAGATATCAATCAGAATCCACACAAACAAAATAACCATGCTGGTATATAGGGTGTAAATATTGCAAGCATGTTGATCATATAAAAGTTGCTTGTTTTAAAAGAGAACAACAAGTTGTTAATGATAGAATTGAAGAATTCATTCCAAAAATTTAGAAAGGCAAGATAAAATCTCAAAGCCTGCATAAACAATATAACAAACATTGATTCTGCTTTCAAATGCAGAATTATTATTAATTATTTACCAATAACAATGGAATTGGACATTGGGTTTGGAGTGTCTATTATGTCAGAAAAACATGGGCTATCATTAATAAAAAAAATAAACAATCACTGACTATTAAGGTAATCTAATGTTACTCTTGGATAAAACAAGGATTAACATTACTATGATCTAAAAATATAAATCTGACTCTGGATGTGTCATCAGGTGAATATAGCAATTTATTAAGTGATGACTGATTTTAATCACCTAAATATGTCAGTGACCAAAGTGAATCAGTTTACAAAAATCAATTTTCAAAAAGGATTTAACACTTGAAAGTTAAAGTGCATAAAAGAAGATGGAATCTCCTGTCCTATGCTGTTTGTTCAAGGAAACCACCAAATGTGCACCAGCAGTTGTGATCACAATAAAAATTCCACAAACAGTGGGAATTATCTAATAGATAACAAAAACCCAGACACAGAAACCAGCTAAGGTTGAATCATGTGTCTTTTTCCATCAGTGAAAAGTCATCATACAACAGTAAAGAGTTTCCAGATGTACAAATAAAAATGTCAGACCTGCTGATGACATCACTTTACCAAATGAAGCCAGAAAGTGATAAAGATGTATATCAAAGAAAGCATCTTAATGACTATATTCTTCATGGCTAATATTAGGCAGGAAAAAGGAATGTGTTATCTCACCTGCTGTCAAACAATGGATTGGTCCAGATTTCATCTAATTTTGTCTGGATTGAACTTTCATGACCATGGATCAATGTATATACAAAAATATTGCAGATATTCAATGGCAATAATAAGCCAATAAGCAATGATGCTCACTGAATCTAATTACTACCATTACAAATAGGGATCTGGCCATAAATATTCAATCCATTTGGAGATAACATCAGATAATAACTGTCAAAGCTTATGCTAATACACTAATTGCCATTATATGGTAAATACAATGAAGCAAGTCTACCTTCAGGACTGGAAGCTGTTAGAACCTAAATCAGACATGAGACAAACTGTCATAATATATCGAGAAGGTCACCATATCTATTCATGAGGCAGACTGTCATGATACAGCTGGAAGTGATAGATTAACTTTTAAAAGCACCTGAAATCCCTTCTTTCTATAGTTGCATGACAACTGACAGTCATACTTCACCAACAGTAGCAGGCAGAGTTATAATATTAAAAGTGATGCAATATGGCTTCTCCTTTCTCAGAATCAGGAATCTCTGATATTATGCCCAAAGAAGCCTGTTAGCCACCTTATCTTCAATTTCCACTCCCACACTGTTTTTTCTATATTCTTCTCTGTCCTGCTCCAACCATTTCCACAACATTATTTTTGTCCACTCTATGATTTTTATATCTAAATCTCCCTTATTTTTTTCCAAACCCAGAATAAAAATGAAGAACCCACTTTCTGTATAATCACTTTGATTATATTTATTCTCCCACAACATCATTATTTGTACTTTTTGCTTGTAAATATTTACATTTAATTAACAGATGCCTAATATTTTTTGTGCCTTCTTTACATAACTCACAAAGTTCATAACCTATATTTATGTGTATATTTCATTGTTGCTAATGGTACTGGTAGATTCTTAAATAGTAAGCTAATTTTCTTATTATTATTATAAATTAACTTGCATCAAACTCTTTTTACTAGTGCTCCATTTTCCAACTCTCTATTCTTTATTAATGCATCTATTCTTCTAACTCATTCCTTGCCACAATAACACTCAACAGTTCTCCTAACACAATCATTCCACTTTTTGTATAAGTATGCTGAGATAGTCTTTATCCAAATCTTTTGCATTCCATATTACTTTTTTCACCAATCTTGATGGCTGTTCTTTACTCATAACCCAATTAAATATTATTTTGGCTATTCTCTTATTATTCATAAATTGCAATCTACTGAACATTTCCATTTTTCCTTTTGCATCTCTCATATAAAAACTCAATTTTGTAGGAAAAATGAAAAATTATTAAACCTGACTCTGATTTGAGAGATATTTCTTGCTTTGTTTAGACACACTACTCTATTATTACATATTTGTACTGTACATAATTAAATTTTGGCAAAAAATAGTCATTAAACACTATAAAGAAATGTTGACTGGGATTGAGGATTTACAATGATATGATTTAAGCAAAAATCATCTAAATAATTTATAACTCATACAAAAATGTAAATATTTCTGTTAAGAGATAAGCATTGAGAAGTAAATAAATACTAGGTGACAGTGTAAATAAATTCTTAAGACTGATTTTTGGTTAATTAATCCACATGGTGGCAGTAGCAGATTATCCATGATAAAGTAAATAGAAATAGATTGCAGGCGAGTTTAGTAAATTTGGGAATGATTGGATCTTTACTGGAACTTATTAAGAGATTGTATCAATTAGTGAGAATTAAAAGTAGGGTGGGACTAAGGCAAGAATGCCCTATGTCACCTATTTTGAGGGAAATGGAGAGAACAATAGAAAGACTGGGAGGAGGAATAGAGATACAATTAATAGATGGAAAGAGAGAGTATATATTATCAGGTCTTTTATTTTCTGATGATACATTCTTGTGCACAGAAAGTAGAGAAAATATGTAAGTTATGTTGAAGATGTGCACAAGGGTGGATAAAGAAATGGGGATTAAATTTAGTGAAAATCAAAGTAATGATGACAAATTCTGGGGAAAAGATATGAAAATTTTTTTTTATTGGGGGATATAAAGTTAAATACAGTGAATAGGTAAAACTATTTGGAAATTGTCTTAAGTAATCAGAGAAAATGCTTAGATGATTGGGAGAAAAAAATGATAAATGAAGCAAAGAAAAGAAAGGGACTAAGAAAGAAATTAACAATGTGTTCATATAGTAAATATGATGTAGCTAGAATTGTATGGAAGGGATTGACAGTGGCATGGTTGAATTATGGTAAAGATGTGTTATAAAGGGGTGGTTAATTACTTAGAAAAAGTACATAGATAAGTAGGAAGACATACATTAGATGCAGATGTGTGGATGGCAAAGGAGGCAATTCAAGGAGAAATGGGATGGTCAAATATATATAGTGTAAATACACAATTTTATATTGTTTCAGTAATAAATGTTGTAATTGTATTTCTCAAGTTTGTGTGTATCATAATCGTCAATAAACCCAACAAATGAAACGCAATTCCCAAAGAAAGAATTCCTATGCACAAAAATGAATTTTAATAATTTTTAGACTTCTATGCATTATCTAAGGAATTTTCTTCAACATAAAGTAGAGGCTGATGCATCTCGGTCTAGACAGTCTTTCAAAGTGTCCCTTCAATCCAAATAAGTTTCTTTTACTTAGTGAAGAGATTTAGACCAAATGCATCTTTTCCTTGTTGATCTTATATATTTAAAGATATCTACAGATGTTATAAAATGGATGAAATTGACATTTTAGTACTTGAATACACTTGGGTAAGAAAAGGTCAACAGTGTATTATGTTTGGCATGCTTTCAATATTTTTGTCATGCTATGATAAAAGTATTGAAAGCATGCTAAACATAATACATTAAGACTGTTTCATTATTAAGCTTTTCTTACTCGGCATCTGTACACACTTAGATGTCGATTACAATTGCTTAGAAAATGAAATTAATGGATTATAAATGAAATTAACTTATACCTACAGTTTTTTCTGCATACATTGGTTAACTTTTCTGATACAATTGGAATTGATATAAGTGCTAGGAAACTGAATAAGACATTATGCTAAACAGCTTTCTATATTGTAATTATGATATATACATTCAGTGTTCCTAGCACTTATATCAACTACAGCTTTTTTTTTTTATAAAAGTGAAAAAACTAATCTATACAGTTACTAATTTATTATTACAAGCATGCATTTATTGAGACAAATCAAGCATTAATTTTTAACCTTATAATGTTTTCAAACTTTGGGTTATTTTTCTTAACAATAAAATGTTAAAAGTGGTCCTCAGATATTAAGTGCATTAGGTCCATAAGATACAGATACGTAAATTAGTAGATCCTATTTGGTGACCAATAAACAAGGATATATTCTTATAATGTGGATTTGATATGTTGTTATAGTACAAATACTATCTACTCATTATTCAATCTTATAATAGGTAACTGTTGAGTACTGGAATAATAAAAAGAAAACTGGATTGATGTAAAATGAAAGCAGAAATAGTAGGTGATTTTTGCTGTTATAATAAATTAATTTTTTTACTGTACATATTTTTCGACAAAAAGATCAAGAGTAAGTACCTTAATTGACAAAAAAAAATTTACTTGTAATTATAGGAAAATTAGATTGAAAGTCAAACAAACCTTTAACCAATCTGGTTATTAGATTAAAAACAAAACCAATAAATTAAATAACTAAATATCAGTAAAGGGATTTGGAAATAGTTTTACATGGAAGTTTGTAATATCAATGTGTTATGAATAATATGTTATTAAGCCATCTTAGATGATCTAATCTTATACTTAGTCATGAAACACTATGGCAACAAATACTATGAAGAATCTGTGTTATATGTATATATAGTGACTATATTTTTTTGAAAAAAATGAAGTTAATCAGAAATTGATTCATAATGAAAAAACAGATATATTTTTTTGCTTCACTAAAACTTAAAAGTTTTATAACATTAATTATAAAATATAACCATTTATGTAGCATTTTATAACATATTTTTGTTTAAAAATATAATTTTGATAGTTTTCACAAAAATAAACTGTTAAAAAACAAACTTGTTTTAAAACTTCACAAAGTTTTATACAATTAAGGTTCAAGTTGTTTTGCCTATCTCAAGGCTTGATTAGTAATTGTTTTATTATACTGGTTAATATATTGTTTATTAATAAAATATTTGTTCAATGGGAGTATTACATTTAAGAAGCCAAGCAAAATTTAAAAGATGCATGTTTAGCCATGAAATGTCTATATTAGCAGGACTCATAACAAATTTTTTATTCTTTCTTTAATGATATAACTTTTAATACATGATGTTTTATCAAATAGTTCACTATTATTTATGCTTAAGTTCCAATGATTGAATAGAAATAAAACACTTTATTTTCATCCATAGAAATTTCTTGTAGTAAAATCTATTAAAATACTTCCATTAACACAAAAAATTATCCCACTTATTTAAAGAATCTATGCAGATTCAGTATATTTTAGGAATTATGTATTTAAATATATTGAAATCAATGTTTTATTGTCCTTTTTTTAAATCTAAAATAATTATTTTTTGTATTTATAGGTAAAAGTCCTTGATTGTTTTTCTTTAATTAACTTTGGCTTCGCTTATTTTCATTTAGATGAGTGGAAATTTCACATACACACTGAAATTTTTGATAATCCAGTTTTCAAAATATATTGTGGAAATTTGTCAAAAGTAATAGTTGTTCAGGAAACTTTAATATTGTGGCTAGTAGCAGATGAACTTTAGATTAGGATTAGGGGATCTGGGCTTAACTGAATAAATCATTAAACTGATTATTACCAAAAATATTGGTATTATCATTCTATTCAATGCAATTACTTATTTTGCTAAAATGAAAGCACTTGAAAATTAATCAAGATCCAGGAGGATTTAGCTCTCAGGCTTACTGTGTTAAACATCTCGTGGCATATATCAGTGCTTAAACAAGTAATATATATATATATATATATATATATATATTTATGTCTCTGGAACAAGTGAAGAATATATGATTTTTCACCTTCCTTATTTGGATATATAATAATTGATTATATAGCGATTTGTACACATATTAAATACTGCAGCAGAAAAGTGTTCTTCACAGAAGTGCTATAAAATAACCATGCAATAAATGTTTTAAAAGCATTGAATTTAGGGTCTGATTTTATTCATATCTTAAATTATTTTGCTTTCCTATATAATTCAACTCAATGATGAAATATTGGACTCTAAGTTAAAAGTTTCTGGATCAGTTTTAGCTGAGGGAGGAGGTCTGTTTAACTGACCAGATAGTTTTTTACTTTTAAAAGATTATCATGGTTATATTAACATTGCATAATTATATGTTAACCATTTTATAAATATTTATGTTCGCACGATAGTCTTAAAACGTTAAAATAAAAGTTTTTATTTTGTCAGGTAGTGCTTAGCAAAATATATAAAACATTTTTTTTCTTTTTGAAACTTTTATGAGATGCATTGATATAAATGATAAACTATGGCAAAAAGTTACCAAAACCATTAGTACCATTTATTCAATTTAGAAATATTAGCAGAATAAAGTCATTTTCTTATATGATTTGGGAGTTCATTTAATATGAAAGGATAATATCATTTATATTACAGAGAAGTTGATAATGAACTACCTTCTGTAAAGTGCTCGTTTCTATGCCCAGACGATGCTATAGTCTCTTGAATTTATTCTGATTGCTCCTTTATCATTCCATATTATCTAATAGCATTGGTGAATTGTCATTTCTCTTGCTGCTTGCTGTAAGTTGAGGATATTGAAAATCTTTGGGAAATATAGCTTTGTCTTTAGCAGTCATGAAATAACTTTATAGTAATTATCTATCTATTACAATTATTCATTTTATTTATACAATAAACTAGTAATTGTTTATTTCCTCATTTATTTATCCCAAATTATTAAAATAAGAGTAATTTACAAACTGATAAGTTTTTTTTTTACAGAAATCAAAAAATATCTTAAGATATTTGCTAAATGAAGTTTCATAAATATCTGTTGGTTTTATTATTTCAATTAATAAAACATTGTAAAAAAATATATTCATTGTTCTGCCTTAAACATTCTCTTTCTGGTTATGTAATTTAGAAATCCAAAAATTGCTCATATAAACCTTAGAAAATCTCGCTACTGATATAATAAAAACAATATAAATTAACAATGGTCACACACATAGTTGGCTTTCAGATTTTATTGGACAAATAGTAATGACTTTTTTTACAGAAAAGAAGAGAAATGAAACTTATCTAAATCAGTTATACAAGAAAAAGAACTCAAAGTCAGTTTTCAAGATTTAGATATAGTAAATAATATATCAATTATAATAAACAACACTCTGACTTTTGCATTATGTACAAAATAAATTGGCAGAAATTTATAAAAACAAAAATTGCAACTGTCAAGCGTTGTTAGCCGAGAGGTCATCGCAGCTGCCTTGCAAGCAAGTAGTTGGTTGCAGACGGTTGTGGGTTCGCCTCCCAGACGATGCTATGACATATGAGAAAAAAAAAATTGCAACAAAACTGTTAAACAATAATTTAAATTATATATATTAAAAAAAACTCTCATCTATCTCTTTGTTTGGAATAAGAAACATGACAACTTGTTGGACCACGATTATTTCAACTTTTTACAATATTATCCAAAACGGTTAGTTCTCTAAAGATTCACAAATTAGACTAGGTAGGTATTTATACAGATCATTTTATTTTATGTGTTTTCAAACTTATAAAGGTTAATATTAATATGTGATTCGTTTATGTAACTTGTACTACATTGAAGTTATTATTGTATACCTTACTTTGTATGTACATGCATATTGAATTATTATAGAAACATATAATTTCTTGGGTTGTTTATATAGCATTTATTGACTGTTGCTGGATGATACCTAAATATGGCTGTGTGTTAGCCAACAACCTATGACTTTAAAACAATTAATTACAGGAGAGATTGCGTGTCAATTTGAGCACGTGTGCGAATAGTTCCACAAAATTACAGATATATAAATTGCTATATTATTAATTGTTCGACGTAGCTATGTGTTTGATAATTGCTATACATTCACGTGATAGCAGACCAAGCGTATCTAAACTACGAATCTTCATTTTGTTGTCAAGGCAATCTCTACATGCAAATGAGGTCCATTGTATATATATACCGTACATATTATTGGAAGGTTCACTGCAGAAAAATGTGAATTAAGATTTTAATCTATATAAATTTACAATTTGATTTAAGATTGTTCTATAAGAAATATTTTTCGATAATGCATAATACTTTCATATTGTATATATATATTATTATTATTATTATTATTTAAATTGAAAAATATATATTTTAATTCAAATCTTCATTGTAATTATTTCTCTTAATGCAATTTGATTTTGTTCTTGTAATAAATTTTTGATTGGCAGAAACGCAATAAATATTTTAACTACTTCTAAACAAAAAAATCAATTTAATTTGTCAATCTTATACTTTCTAAAGTTTTTACCATGAATTGCATGCTTCAAACTATTTATAGTCCAGTGAGAAAAAAAGAGCTAAAACATTGCACTGGTTAAACATTGACAATTAAATATGGTGTGTTTTAAAAACATCTTGCAGGTAGATTATAATTTATGTAATATAATGATACCCACAAATGTATACATTAGTTAGTCTCAGCAGATATTCAATACCTTAACATTTTAAACAATGTTTACATATTCAAGATTTCATCTGGGCTGAGAGCTATTAGTAATCCTCATGAATTTTCATTAAATGTATGAAATATTTAGAGATTAGATCTTCATCTTTGCATTAACGATATTAAGTTTTAAGTGATTTTTTACATCAAGGAACTTTTGAATGGGTATGAGGTGCTTTCTTCCTACTCTATGGAATAATTTATAAATTAAGCAGGAATCCATTGAAATTACTCTATATGGATGTAATTTTTATCATTTTAATTACTTTTGTTTCTTTAAAATTCTACTTCACTTTTGGCTATTTTTGTGATATGGGCATTTCAATCTGAATTTTTCCTACCAATCACTAAACTATAGCATAATATATTAAAACCTTAAAACATCATGTGATTACCTTTTTTGAGTGCTTACCAAGTTTTTAAAATAGTAGCAAATTTTTTCTCCACACAGTGCAAGCTCTAGTCATTAATAGATACTATATAACCCCTATCCAATGCTTTCCTATCCAATATCCCAGACTAGTGTTTAGATATAGACTTTCATCAGTGAGGAGCCTGGATGCACCTGGATCTTTGTATCTAAGACACCCCTCTAGCAATTACCTTTTGAACCCAAGCTACAAAACATTGTTTTTAAAACATATTTATTTGTTTGCATAGTCATAGAAATTTGGATCTGAAATATTTGAGTGAACTTCTCCTGGATCCAGGACTCCTCATTGACAAAAATAGTAAGCTAGAAACTAATCCAGGGATATTGCACAGTAAAGCACTGGATAGAAATTGTGATATACAATCTTTTATGGTCTACTAATTACTAGAGTTTGCACTAGGTGGCACTATTGTGTTGAATAAATACTACTGCTTTAATAATATATTAGTAATATTGCTCAGGTAATCATGTGATGTTTGAGCATCCTGATTGCTGATAAAGCATTAAATAGACTTATTTTGTAATTGTACACTTTTTTATTCTAACACAAAACTAAATCACATAGTCTATCTAAATATTTCAAAATATTTGTTAAAGTGGCAGAGCCTGCAACTCGGGGCCATGGTTCATGACCCATAATTTGTTTCAAGTTCTCAAACTTCTTATCAATTACAAAATAATATAAATTATTTGATAATTTTTAGTAATCATTCATTGAACTAGAGATGGTCCAACTAAAAATAATATTTCTGTAGAATAATTTTTACTACACCACTCGTGTAATAATTGGGCAGCTATATATATTGAACAATGGTAAAGATTATGTAAGAGATTATGATCTTGGCCAACTGATGAGGGTTGGTTCAGCATAAAATATGGATCTTAGGTATCCTACATCTTTTTCAAATTTTTGGCTATATATATGATTACATCCTACTACAAAGGGTTAAAGGTGAGAGTATAGTGAAAATTACGTAAAAGAAATATTATTCAGTAAACCATTTGATTATCAACATCATCATCATGATTATTAGATAATTACATAATTACATATTATTATTAATCCTTTATATTTAAAATAATAATTCTGAAATAAAAAAAGTTTGAATAATTTGAAATATTTTTCAATAAAAATAGAATGATAAAATGTTTCTTTTCCTCCCTCTCTAAATATTTAGTATTAAACCACCACTAGATAATTATTTCTCTACAAAGCTGCTTTAATATTTCAAACAGCAAACTGATTTTCACCACAAAGCACACCAGATAGGGATTTTATACACAAGCCTTCTGGCATCCATTGATTACTCTGGCTTCTACCGAGTGACACAAGGGTATGGAGAATTTTGCCTGTTTTAATAAATATTTAGTAGTCATTGACATATAAATAATTAATTATTTATCAGTCCTTTATTACTTTCATTGTTCAGGTAGGCTTTACTTATAATAGTCTCATGCTACATTATATTACAAGTGAAGAGAATCCACATTTATTTAAAAAATGCAGAAATATTATTTTTATAGCTCAAACTAATCAAAAAAAAGAAGTGAAATTAAAGGAAACAGTGAATTTTACATACTTTGCAATTATCATAGGTCTTGAAATTATACTCTGCACTATCTTGTATATTTTAATGGAATAGAAGAGCGATAGTCCCAAAACACCAAGTTATTTGGAACAAAAATCAGTCCATCAGCTTTAATATTCAAATGTCACATGACTTTCTTAAGAAAACTAGTCACATGACAACTTGCAGTTCAAATGGTAAAGCACCTAATATGATAATGATTTGCTATTCTTTATAAAACTAGTTAATTTATAAGTTTTATTTTTAATTGAATTAGCTTTAATTGAAAAATACAGATAATTTGTTTTATTTTACAACTTATTTTCCAATATATTAAGTGTTATGATGGCATATTAATAATTTTACTACAATGTTTTAGCTATAAAAGTTGATTATTGCATAAATGTTTCTAGCAAATTTATTTTATTTTTGCCCACAATTTACAATTATCTATTAGAAGACAATGATCTAGAATACCTAAAACTTAACAAACCATTACATTAGTCTTTATGAATTACATTAAACTAGTCAGTTTCTGTGGGAACCACAATATGGCTTGCCACAACACTGTTAAGAAGTAAATATTACAACTAAGTAATTACTACTCCAATAAATCTTGGTTGTGTAAAGTGTTTAAAAAAGATAATTTCAAATCTTATTAAAAATATCTTATAAATTACTGATGACCAAAGAAATGTCACATGATTGCTGTTGTAGTAGTATGCATTTTACCATCTTTATGGTTTTTATTGTTTCAGAAATCAACTGTAGTTACTATATGCCAGCAATTAATCTGTGTTTTCCTATTCAAAATACCCAGATTAGTTTCACACTTATAACTTTACCAGTGAAAAGCTTTGGATCTTGGAACAGTGCAACTGAATGTTTATGAACTAATGTAAAATTTCCTTCAGTTCACACTGCCTACTTCTATGTTATACTATCAAGCTATTAACTGAGAAACATATTCATGCTTTCAATATAAGCCAATATATTTGCATATTCATATAGAACTGAATTTAATTCAGCTTCTATAGATTTTAATGTGACTATGCAAGTATGCTGGCTTAGATTGAAAACATGAATGTGATTTACAGTTTGGACTGATAGTTTAACAGTATAACATAAAAATGAATGATGGGGGCTGGAGGAAAGAATTGTTATAGTCTAAAGGTCCAGATACATTGTTACAATGTTTAAAGCCCCTCACCAACTGACCAATTTAATTAGCTTGAAACTAGCCTGGGGACTTTGGATAGGAAAGCACAGTAGATAATTATTAAGCACTGCCACCAGTCAGTTGTCACTGATTTCTAAAGCTTACAATAAATAGCATAAAGAATGTAAAAAAGTAAGCTACTATTTTACTAATGAGTGAGAAATCAAATGGATGAGGAATGAATTTAGTCTTTTAATAGTAACTCTTAAGAACATGATGGTAGTGATAAGTCATGTCATATTCATCTGCATAATGTTAATGGAGTAAACATTTAGAAAGTCATTATATGGACTTAAAAAATATTTACAGTGTTTTATAAAGTTGTTGAAATTATGCAACTTATAACAGAACATGATAAGTTCTTTTAAAATGGTGATGGAAGCTATGTTATGACTACAGAGAATAAGATTTGTAAAAATTCATGGTCTATACTAGTATTGTAACAGTCAGAAAACGTGTGACTCATAAACATAGTGCAGAATTTGACCCCCACACAGAACAGCAGCACCATTGAGATAGCGAAGCCACCCGTGGTACTGAGTTCGAACATAGTTTATCGGTTCCACAATACAATCAATGAAACAACGCATCTGATGTGACATTAGTAAATATTTCTTTAGGCATGGTGGTCAAGGATATGCAAGAAATTCATGATTTTATTTTCGAGTTAGCCAATAATCAAACTAATATTAATTAAACATTCATATTTACATAATCGAGGAAATATTATATAGAATGGGTATCGAATAAATGAAACGTAACTGCAGACGTATAGTTTAAAATTATTTATTAATACATTTTAATAAAACAATCATTTACTAATAATATTTTGTGGATTCAAAGCTTCAGTAGCAGGATTTGCGACATGATTATATTTTAAAGAATACATTTATTTATTTAGACATTATTTTATATTGAGGACTTCAGTAGCGGTATTTCTGATACTGTAATGTTTAAAAAAGGAATTCACTTATTTGAAGGCATAATCTAGCTACCTAAAATTCTTGAGTAAGTATTTCTAATGCATGCCTTGGGGAATTTATACCTTTGCAATGCAAGAGTCTAAAAGTAAGATTTAAGAGTGGCGGCGGACATATATTTATTTAATTAAACTATTTACTTTATGACTAAGGGCAAACATTTATTTGAGAGTGAATTATGAAGATAATGCAGAGGCGGAGTGATATATAGAATAATAAAACTAAGTAAAGGAACATGTGGTACGCTTTAGAAAGGCGATATGGAATGGCAGTATATCAAAACTGCAATGCCGTGAATGGGTTTATAAGAATGTCGGGCTGGTCTCTGCCTTGGCCCGGCGAAGTAAGGTGTCACATAAGCATAACCAGGGACAAGCGGTCTGTGTCGCAGTTTGTCGGCTGGCAGCATGACATGGTCAAGTCCTACGGGAGCACCCATTATGCCCGCTTGTATAGGACGACTGGGGTTAATTTCAACCCTGAAGAATCCGGAAATTTCACGGCAGAATGGGTCATCACATCTCTAAAATGTAACACATGTATACTGTATAAACGATTATGATGAGATTTAAGTAGATTTCTGACTCAGCCCTACATTATCAACATTTACTAAAGAACGTTGGCGACTCTCAAAGAAATGTAATTTTCTGGAATTATTCATGATGATTTAATAAATACAAAACATATATAAATTGGGAATTATTATAACTAATACATCAGCCATTTGCAAAGTAGTAGACCCCCACATTACAATAAATGATGCACTGAATGTGTGTCAATTTATATGAAAGTTAAGTTATTTAGGAAAGTACGTATTAATGAAAATGTGATACGCATTCACTGTTTCAAACGATCATAGATTTAAACTTTGAAAATAGAGACAATTGTGTGCATGCAATAATTAAATAATAAATATAGATAAAATGTAGATTTTAGAAATACACACCCAAGATAGAATGAGGTAAGCTAGATTAGTAGAGAAATTTACACATTAAGTTAATTATTCAGTTTTAGTTATAGATATGGTAGTTTTTACATTTTATAATTTAGATAAGTAGTATGAAGAAAAGCTATAGCATATTATTAGAGTACTCTAGAGTTTGAACACAGACAGGTACCTGTTTTATAAGAAGTTTTCTGATTCCATTAGTTTAGCAGCAAAAGGTTCACGAGTGGCAATTCTTTCTTGTATTTAGATATTTCATTTAATTTCACAGCAGCAGCAGCTTTTTCATTTATTTCAGGCAGCAGATCTTCATGGTGAATTTATGACAGGCAATGGAAAGTTCGGCATCCGATAGGCCATCTCCCGATGGAGAATAATCTAGGTGCTTTACTCGGTCATACCTTGGCAGGAACAAATTATTTTTATATTTTTGGAGACTCTCAGTGATCGAGAGAAAAGCTAAAGTTTAAGTGCATGTCTCCAGCAAGTCTAAGATGGCCTCTCTTTTTTTATCTTGATCTTTCACATTTTGTTAAGATATTTTTAGGTTCTACTTAATCTGCCCTGAGGATAATCAATGCATTTTGTTGGTTTTTAATTAAAGAAAGCTGCCGTTCTATTGTTTACATTTTACATTTACTAATTACATTTTGGGGAATTTTTCTTTAATTAATCTATTATCTATCACTGACCGATGCTTTTTAAATTTCAAAGACAAAAAGGGAACATAAGATTATTTTAACTTTTAATTAAATATTACATCAGATTTTTTTAGAATTATTATTAAACGAAATTTAAACAAAGTAATAAATACGAACTTTATAATCCAAAATAAATGATTAAAATTATACAAAATTCTATAACTAAAAGAAATCTAAATTATATTATTTTATCCCTATTTATTGCCTTTAATTTGAGATCGAAATGTTTGTGTGTTTATGCTGAATTCTACATATATTTATACATTTTTAATATTGCTACACACACAATTCGATACCAAAAAGTACCGGTCAGTGAGAGACGACAGAAAAAGGTGAAACTTAAGATTCGAATACGAATCTTACTGTTTCAGTATTTAGATAACCTCATCACTAAATATAACATTAAATTTTTATTGTTGCACTGCAGCTAAATAATCTCTTTACTTTATTCATAACTTATGGCTACAGCAACACAAATTCAGACCAGTCATTTTGGATGTTGTTAAATCGTGGACACTCTTATTTAGTTAGCAAGATTATACATATATATTCATAAAGTAAAGAGACATCACAGTATTTGAAAGTATGATTTAATAATATTCATCATCATCATCATCAACCATTGTCAATCCACTGCAGGATGGTCTTTCCAAGTTCAATCCTTTTTTTCTTACCTTTAGCTTCTCTTCTCCATATCATCCCTGCACACTTTATTATTTCATCCATCCATCTCACATGTAGTCTCTTTCTGGGTCTTTTAATAATCTCTTGGAATCCAGTTTAAAATTCCAATATTATGTACTTAATTATTATTTAATAATATTACATACTTAGAACTAATAGGAAAGAGTTTTTGATTAATAATTGTAAGGTTGTAATCAAGTTATTTTATATATTAATGAGTAGTAAATTATTGAATAACTTTATTGGGAACTAATAAGAAGTTTAACTGCTGGAATTTCATAACTCAAATTGATCCATGGATCTTAGATCCAGAGTCTGACCCTATAACCACTGCACTAAATCATGTCAGTCATAGTAATTTTTTATTACATAACAAACAAATTCAGCTTATGATAAAAAAAATTTTATGAAGTGAAACACCAAAATCGTAAGAATACTGATGCAAAAATAAGGGAAAATCTGAAAATGATGTTTGAAAATTATGACAGTCTTGCTTGTTTTTAATGTTAGTTATCATTATTATGTGTGTGTCCATGCATCAGTATTGAATGATGTACTATTTGACTTTGATGCCTACAATAAGTCATCTTTCAACTGCTACTGTACATGTTGAGTTAAAATAATGTACTCAAAATGAAATAACAAGAAATGGTTCAACCATCTATAATCTCTCAATTTTTATCCAAGAATATCATGACCAAAACCTGGCAATCAACTATCTATCCCAGTTGAGCTCTCTCATAGGATAAATCTTTATTCCCATTAACCCTCCCCATCAGATTTTGCTCCTGGAAATAAATATATGGACTCTTCTTCAGTTTAGTTACCATGATTATATTATAATATGACACTCTTCAAATTTGGATAGCATGACATTGAAGTTAAACAATTTATTGTGTCATTATGGTTGTAGTTTCAACAAACTATTGCCTCTAAAATTATTCTTTCTTAAATATATAAATATTTGTATATAGTTTGTTGTTAGTAAAGTTTTATATAAAAAAAAACATGTAGACAAGTTGAAAATAACAATTGCCTTTAGCAAAAGTTGTGATGCCTGAATAAATCTTCCAGTACTAGAGAGATAAAATTATAATCATTTGCATATAAATTATATTGAAAAATGGATGTTCCGCTAGTAAAAATAAAATTCATTCATTTTAATATATATATATATTATAACGATCCAAAAGAAAGTGGAAATCGAATCTAACCGCAATCTGTACTACAAGGGTGCCATCTAGGCATTTGAGCCTAGAAAAATTTATAAAGTAGGCAGATACGTGCTGTTAAGATTCCACTTTATTTAAATATTTAGATCATTAGCCCAACATCACTAGCTCAGGGAGTAGCAGAGATAATAAAATATAACTTTATATCTTAAATATAAAAAAATAAAAGCCACTGCCAGTAAATGACAAACAAATATTTATTTACGCACATATAAATTTTGAATCATTTAAATTTTGAGGAATAAAGTTAACATTTTAGATTTTTACATTAACTTTTAATTTTACATTTAAATAGATTGCAATAATGAGTTTAATATTTATTTAGTGAGTCGAGTATGAATAGACTACATAGATCTGCATTTGAAAAGAAAATATTCTTTCCCTTATTTAACCTTAGGCCAAAGAATCACAGTCAAACTGGCACCAATCCATCTGATACATTTAAGTATTCAATGTAGCATGAAAATACGACAACACAAAATACTATACTGTCAGGAATGTACATCTGAACAGTAAGTAGAGTTAGAGAAGACATTGTCTCTCCACCAACAGGAATGCTACATCTGTTGGCGAGTAGAACAATAAACAAAAAACTCTATAGGAATGGACTTTGGTCCTTTGCTGACTTACAAACCCATCCATAGGCAAACAGAAGGTGTGTGGCATATATATGCAATCCTGCCTGTAGCGGATCTCATACTACATCTACTAATTACACAAATATATCCAATCCATTGAGCTAATTCAACTACGAAATGAATAACCTAAGATTACCCTCCCTTAAACTATATATATAACTTTACAAATCTATATAGCCATTCACGCCCGACTTAAATTTAACATTTAGATACGTTCGCACAGATTAATTTAATACAATTTGTTTTATAATGTTGAGTATAGATCGGCTGCATAGATTCCATGGTTAAAATGTTCCAGAATAAACATAACCGATCAAAATACAAAGTCATCGATAACATCAATTGGAGAGGGAATACAAGAAGCCCAGTAGCATTCAACATAAGATGCCGCTATGACACCAATGACCTATATATTTCAATTGAATATGAAACAGCAACACAATTAACCATTAACGAATCCACGCAACATCTATACCCAACTTAAATTTCATGCATTTAAATAATTTATACAATAAGAAAAAAAAAATGGAAATGATGTTTATCAACGCAAAACATATAAAGTTGAACATTATTAATTTGATCTAAAAACTAACAAAAGTCAGATAACAGTCCATTTTAACATTTAAGTTGGCTTGTTTATTAATTTGTCAACTCTTGATGAAAGTTCTTAATTAATTTTATGATTTTAACAATTGTTCAGTTCATATAGCTTATGGTAGAAGAGTCCAGGTTCCTGTTTTTAATTCCCATGACATCTCCATTGGAAGATAATGTTCTGGAGGTGGCATTAGCTGGTTCTATTCTGGTATTACGGTCTTTTCATTTTTAAAATAAGTGATAGAGAAGGACATGTGCGTCTTGTCATTCTTCTTACCAAATCAAGTTGGAAACTCTCTGGAACTCAATATTTTTCTTTTTATAGTCGTCCTATGGATTCCACAAACAAAAACGTCCTGTTCCATTTTTTTGTTATGGTCCGGGCCTTTATTTGCTTCCATTGGTCAAGCTAAAATCTCTTTATTCTCTTATCTATTTTTGATCTGACTTTTTAATTACACAGCTTTTGGATAATTAATAAACAATCATTTCCATCTACAAAAATATTTTATCTTTAAATCTTGTACTTTTTTTATAAAAAAGTACATTCAAATACTTATTTATTTGTTTTTTAAAAAAATATTTTTAAAGTTTTGCATCTATGGGAATATATACGTTTAACAAAACATTTTAATTTTAGTGTTTAATTGTTGTTTTTTTAATAGATTTTATTTTTATTTGCGAACTTTAAGATTTTATTTTAAATTAATGTAACGGCATATTTATATACCATTACAATATATATAATTTTTTTTAATGTCTTGTTTTTACTTTTTAGATATAAATGAAACATATTATTTCAGTTTAAAGTAATGTATATTAAGGCTAACCTTAAGACCATGTGATGTGATGTGATGTGATGTACTGTGACTTCTTCTTAAATGGAGTCAGGAATCTCTCAGCAGCTACACCCAGAGAAACCTGTTAGCCACTTTACCTTCCTTTTCCACTGTCCACCCTAAGTTTTCCCATAATCTGCTCCATCCCATTTCCACAACATAATCTTTGTCAACTCCATGACCTTCATATCTAAATCCCCCTTATCTTTTTTCAAACCTAGCATAAAAACCAATAACTCACTTTCTGTATAATCACTTTGTTCATATTTAACCTTCCATAACTTCATTATTTGTACCCTTTCTGCTTCCAAACATTTACATTGAAGTAACAGATGTCTAATATTTTCTATGCCTTCCTTACACAACTTGAAGACTAAATCAGCCATATTTTTCCGATTTACATGTATATTCCCTTGTTGCTAAAGATCCCGTTTGAGCCTTAAACAATAAACTACTTTTCTTACTATTATCATAAATTAACTCACACTCAATGTTCCATTTACTTCTATATATATTTAAACTCATTTTACTCTCCTTACTAGTTCTCCATCTCTCCAATTCCCTATTCTTAATTAATGTATCTATTCTTCTATCCCACTCCTTACCACTATAACACTCAACAATCCTCCTAACACAATCATCCCAACTTTTATACAAGTATACTGACAAAGTCTTTATCCAAATCTTCTGCAAACCACATTACCTTTCTCACCCATCTTGTTGCCTGCTCTTTACTTGTAACCCAATTAAATACTATTTTAGCTATTCTTTATTATCCATAAACTGCCCACTACCAAACATTTTCAATTTGCTTTTTTGCATCCCTCATATAAAAATTGACCATCCCATTTCTCCTTGAATTGCCTCCTTTGCTGTCCACACCTCAGCATCTAATGCATGTCTTCCTACTTCCCTTTGTACTTTTTCTAAACAATCTAATACCCCTTTACTAACACATAATGCATTATTGCCATATGTTAACCCTGCTACTGCCACTTCCTTTCATACAATTCTAGCTACATCACATTTATTATATGAAAACACTGTTAATTTTGGACCTCTACAAATCTTAACACAAGATTTATTTCTTCACCAGTCTCTTTTAATTCTCTTCATTTGTGCACAATATTACCAATATAATGCTGTAGCAGTCATTTCCCCATAAATATTATTCTAAAATATTAAACAAATATATTTTTATTTTATTTTAATTAATTTAATAAATTAAGTTTCAACTAAATCAATATTAATTTTTTTTATTCTACAAATGAAATGTTTCTGTCAGATATTTTCTTTTATAAATGAGTACGAGTGAAATCAATATTAACAAAATTTTATTTTACCAACTAATATTTCTATTGGTTGAGAAGTTTTCCCGAGAAGCGTGAGGACGTGAGTTTGAATTCTAAATGAATTATTTTTATTGTTAATTCAAAAACATAAACATACAGACAAAAACACAGACAGAGCAAATTAATATAAAACATCTAAAAAAAAATTGACATAGCAACTTTTCTAAATGAATTATTTTATATCTCTCAAAGATAATTTTGAATTGTCTGTTTACTTTTTTTTTTTACATATCTTTTATTTACTGAATTATTTGCTAATTCGTATACTATGAAATCATCCAGGTTTTTTTCATTTTTAACGTATGGATAAATATTTCAATAAATAATTAAAGAATGTTTAAAATAGTATTTATATTGGATATAACAATTTTAATATTAAAAAAACATTTATTTTAATTCTTCAGTTAAATAAATATAATGAAAAATTTAAAAAACCAATGATGAAACCTTCTGTCATTTGATCTCTTAGTAGTTGGATGATTACAGAGACCCTCATACAGTCCCCTGTCATTAATAATTTCACAGCCTGATAATATTTTTTTGGCTATAAGGTAAGAGTTTTTTTAATAGGTTGTATTAAAATAATGGCTGAGATAATCTTCTTAAAATTATTCAGCCAGTTACGGCAGCCATGTTCTTTTATTAATAATATTGCCCATTTGTGTATCCTCACAATTAAATATTTTTTATTTATCACTATAGCTATTGCAAGTAATGATTCATATGTGAAGCACTGAGTTAATTCACAGCTTGATAAATATTGACTCAATAATGTTCAACTTAAATGTCAGATCTAGAATGGTTAATTTTTGAAGAATTTTAATTTAGTTATATGAATTTGCTTATTATACCTTTTTGTTGTTGAAAAATTGAAATTAACCAATGAATATAGAGATTTCTTTTATATGCGAACAATTATATTTATTTAAAATTGATGTTCACCGAATGAGACAATCTTCTTACCTAATACCTTGTATCATTTTACCTGATTAAAAAATATCCATATTTTCATTTGAACCTAGAATAATGATTGTTGAACAAAAATATATAGCACAGACTCTGCTGTGAACATTTTAATTACCCGAATGAAACTTGTGATGAGTTCTGAAGTCTTCTGAAATCTTATTAAAAATTCTTTGCATGCAGCCAAAAAATATTTTGAACTCATCTAGCAGTAAGATTGTTTATTAATTTTAGTTTTTACATCTGCTTCAATTAATTTCTGATTTTGTAAATTAACTCTAATATTATAATCTGCATTCAAAAGTCTTAACTCTAACAACAAATTATGTTTTGAATAAGAAATATTGCAAATGTAATAGATTTATTGCATCAACAGTTTTAGAAACTGCACTGTTCCCCACTCATAAAAATTGTCTGTGAAACATAAAAGAATGTTGAGTCTGTTCCCTTTTTAATGTCTTATCAATTAGATGTCTCATATTTGTCACAGTACTATTGTGTTGAATTTTAATACCTTGTATTATTTTCATCATATTATAATCACTTTATTGTGGAGTGTATAATGCCCACAAATATATTCTTGAAAGGAGAAGACAAATCTGGTAATAAGATGGATAGATTCCAACATCATAGTAACAAATTTGACATTTATATATCTGATAAACCAAATACATAGTTTTAAAGAAATACCATTATATATATATATATATATATATATATAATGGTATTTCTTTAAAACTATGTATTTAGAGATATATATATATATATATATATATATATAATCTCTAACAATCAACATTAACATGATGACTTCTTATTATTAACTCTTCCACTGATCACCAGAATTCCATTTTTTTTTAATTTCTTCATAACTGAAACACAAGCTTATTATATACCTGTGTCTATATATGTAATATATAGGGTATATGAGCACAGACTTTCACACGACCCACCATTCTTCATTCTATCTAATAACACTGATGCACTCAAACACATATATGCTGAAAAGATAAATAATCACCAATATACGTATTTCATGCTAAACCAGCATTCATCAGTTGGTCCAGATTATCTCCCACACATATATACTATAAGTGCTCAGATATAAATTAAGATAGACAAACTTCATACTTTAATGGACAGGTTCCAATCTAATACACACTCCAACTCTTCAACCGTCCATCCAATTGAAAATCTGATGATGGAATGCTCGAAGACCACCCTGAGGCTGAGATTCTTATCACACCCATGTCGACTTAAGGTCAATCTGAACCCCACATGTACAGGACATAATCCATTTAATACATATGCAAGGATTGGCAGACATCTCTACAATGTAATAACTGAAACACAGGCTTATTATATACAGTTGAAGAGTTGGAGTGTGTATTAGATTGGAACCTGTTCATTAAAGTATGAAGTTTGTCTATCTTAATATATATCTGAGCACTTATAGTATATATGTGTGGGAGATAATAATCTGGACCAACTGATGAATGCTGTTTTAGCATTAAATACTTATATTGGTGATTATTTATCTTTTCAGCATATATGTGCTTGAGTGTATCAGTGTTATTAGATAGAGTGAAGAGTGGTGGGTCGTGTAAAATTTCTTCATGTAATGACCTTATACATTCTAATCATATTACTCTTAAAATTAAATTTTCAGTGATAGAAGCTCTGTATTTTGTAGTTGTTTTTTGGCTTTTTGAAAAGAAAGTTGAAACTTATACTGCCTCATTAATTTAATAAAGTTTTATTTGTCTCTCTGATATGACTGCCATTATATAACCTTTCTCAGCTATATAAGTTAATCTGTTCTATATTTGAATATTTGGGTTTGTAAGATCATTTATTTATGCCACCATATTGAGAGTATATTTTTATGACTTTTATATATATATAAATTGATTATTGATTCAGAATATATAAAAAAAAAATTTTGAATGTATATTTTAAAAGACTTGATATCAACTGTCAATCAAAAAAATGTGCAGAAGATGAACTCATGTCACGTTCGCTGCCAGACTGACCGATCTCACTTCACAAAGAGTGTCCACTCATGTTATCGATTAGTAATAAAACACGTACAGTTTATATTTTCGTTGATGGTCTACTCTACTTTATTAATTATACAGTTTCTTCTCTGATTAGAAATTACTGTGAGCCATTTATTTATTTATTTATTTTTAATGAAACAGTGAAAAAATATTTAAAGTCTCAAATTTGAATGGCTAGTAAATAATTCTATTTCTAAAAACAGCCCTTTCTATTTAAATGCAGCGTTAATTTCCTGGCTGCATCGACTATTTACTCAAGACGACTACCCATTACCTGATCTGCATCCTTAATTCACACAAAATGTTCTAATTTTTGAAAGGAAAATAACAACAAATCCTAAATATTTTTTTTTAAATTTATCAACTCTAATTTAAATATTTTAAAAAATGTTTTTATATGATAAAATGGTTTTCCTTTTTAAAAAAAATATAAATGTGCTAACCAAAAAAGTTAAAAACGATATTAATATATAAAAATTAAATGCGGTATAGTTTGTAGTTGATTAAATAAATTATAATTGATTCATCCGTAAAATAAAAAAGACTTTCCATTAATAATAACTTATAATGTCCTGCGTTGATTAGTGGAGCGATAGAAGGGCGGATGCTGGAATTCAAAGTCCTTGGGTCGTGTCTCCATTCCGTCACATTTTCTGCTTGATTTTCTTATGAACCCACGAGCAATAAGCCATGCGAATATTATTTAATTCCTAATTAGTTAAATTAATTTATAAATTCATATATAAGTGCTATAAAACGCATAATTTATTCTGATAGTGTTTTCTACCATTATTATTTTATTTATTTATTAGGTGCACCCACGGTTTTGCTCGCGTTAGTAGAATGAAAGAGTGGATGTAGATGATAATTAAAATATATTTAAATAATATTTACATGAAATAAATAATACATGAGTTATCAACAGCAGATAAAATGACTATTGAACTTATTTTTATAAACAATATTGTACTTATTTTTAACTGCTATTGATAACTCATATTATTATTTCAGGAAAATATTCTTTAAATATATTTTAATTATCAACTACATTATATTCTTTTATTTTACTAACGCGTTAATTAATTTCTTGTTTTAAAATATATTTTGTCAAAGGCAACAATCAGTAGAGATTTATTATAATTGACTATGAGAACCCTCCTGATTTCTCCATTTTTTTTATTAAGACAAGTTTAACGAGTGTTTCCAAACATTAAGATTTCCAAGATTACTAGAATTACGAAATTATTTATTGCAGCAAAATTTAAAAAAAATTTCTCATATAACCATGATAAACTAATATGATAATTTATACTGTTTGGAAACCACTCATTAATCTTGCCCTTAACAAGTGGAAAAATCAGAAAGACCCTCATAGATAAGTATTTGCAATTTCTACTGATTGTTGCTGTGACAGAATACGCTAATTGGTTAGGGTATTGCCTTAAATTCAATATTCCCAAAACTAAAGTTTGGGTTCAGTTCTTTTGCTAGTATTGTTACTGATCCATCCAGAAACGCCTTAAGAAGAGGGCATAATAAATCCCACTTAAAATGTTATGTTCTATCATAATATGTGCTCTATTACTTCCAGTCGAATAGATAAAGCAAAATTAGAGTTGATGAAAATAGTTCAACTAATTACAACTAAAGATTATATATATATATATAAGAACCAAATATTCAAAAGAGTAACTTAAATATATATATAAGAACCAAATATTCAAAAGAGTAACTTAAATTCAAATATGAATTTTGTGCTTAGATCTTTTTAAATATTTATTTATAGCAAAACACGTTCATCTACGAATTAAAAAAATATTTTATATAGTATTAAAGATTGTTTTCTTAATAATTTATATCCATATAACATTTGAAAAAACATACTTTTATTTGAAAGTAAATTGATAATAACATATTAATAGAATACAATGTAATTGATAATTAAAATATATTTCAAATGTATATATATAAAGGATCCTTAACAATGGTCAAGCATAAATTTGTCCATAATGTTGATTTCAAATTATTAATAATGATCACAACACAACTGAAATTAAACAACTATATAAAAATAAATATTTTCTTATTATTGAATCGGCTTTCACCTTATATTAGGGCTTTTTATCACTTCAGTAATAAATAAAATTTTACATTTTTATATAGATGTTTAATTTTAGTTGGGTTGGAATCATTATTATATATGGATAATATATTATAAACAGTAAAATTTTTTAATGCTTTATTATCTAAATTTAATTTTGTTTGTTAATGCATAAATAACAAATAAAAATTTCATTCACGATTTTTTTCCTATATCCGATTCCATTACTAGAATGTTTAGTAATGATAATATATTTACACATAACACCTTTGAACTCTAGCTATACCTTTGTATTAGTAAAAATTTGATAATTAAAATTTATTTACTTAATCCATTTTTTGATTTTTGATATATTGAATATTAAATAGAAATTTTCTTCACTCATTCTCTCATTCCTCTGGCTGTCCTCTCACATTAATAGAAAATTTGATAATTAAAATATATTTATATTCCACTTTTGAACTCTGACTGTTCTCCCACATTTGTACAAAGTTTAATAATTAAAATATATTTATGGGTATTTCACTTTCCAAATCTAGCTGTAGCTTCATGTTAGTTTAAAGTTTGATAATTAAAATATATTTATATATTCCATTTTCAATTTTTGAGGTATTAAATATGAAATAAAATTTTCCCTCACTAATTCTGTTTATATCTCTAGCTGTCTCCTTGCATTAGTGGAAAGTTTGATATTTAAAATATATTTATGTATTCCACTTTCAAACTCTAGTTTTACTCTATATTGGTAGAAAGCTTCTAATAAAACATATTTACATATTCTATTTTAAATTTTTGATGTATTAAATACCAAATAAAATTGTTATTTGCTAATTCTCTCCATTTTTCTAGATTATCAACAGGACTATCATAAAAATATATAAATTTTATTAAATACACTAATCAATAATTTTAAAGTAAATTTTTTTTATTTCTTACATGATAATTTTTATAATGGCTATGAAATTCTAATGTCTGTAATCTTTAACAAGTGCTGGCCTCTTCTTGAATTTCTATGACATCATTGTAAAATGATTGATATTCCAATACATTTTTATATTGCAAATTACTAAAGTTTTTAAAACAATTAAGTATCATGAAGCAAAATTTTATATTTCTAGCCTATTAAAATCTCTATGAAAAAAACAAGAAAATTATGCACATTAATGAAGATTAGTGCAATATTTGTTGAGCTATAAAGTAAAAAAAACAAGCTTTTAGATTTATATAGTAATATAGTTAATACTGTTAATCATTCCAGTTATATATTATCTTAAGCTTCTCTCTCAAATCATAGACTATTCCAAACTACAACGTTATTAAGATTGGATTGAACATGAACTACAGAAAATTAATGAAATGACAATGAAAATAGATAAATAATGAATAAACAGGGGTCAGTGATTCCAATTTTAAACAATGAATATAGATAAATAACTAATAAAAAGGGGTCAGTGATTCTGTTTCCGATAAGAAAAGAGGATTTAGCTAATATAGAAACTTTATTTGAGAAGATAATCAGCCAATATTCAGATAACTGTTGGATGTCAGATGACAATAAGCTCATTGCCTACTATTTAGTAGAATGCAATGATGCACACTCAAATCTGGAATAAGAAATTGCTACCTATTGACATCATCATTTTTGCATAAGAGTCAAATCATCCATAAACTGGACCCAACAGGATTAAAAAAATATATCTCCACATTCATTCCCAAGCACTAGTTGCAACATTAATAACTAAGTATTCACAATTTTTTAGCTATAGTTGAGGCAAACTTCTATATTTAAGCTGCTAATGTCCCTAATAAATATCTTGGCATTTATTAATGGGTAGTGTTTATTTGAAATGATTAGAATATTATTCTGGCAATAATACAGATATAAACACAACAACCACTTTATTCTAATATTTTTATTTATAAAATATATAACTTCATAAACTTAATACCAATAAAATGATGAATTCTAGTGGTAGAATACCTAAGTTATATAAAACAATAGAAATAATAAAGTCAGATATTAGAATAATAAAGTAGCTTATAAATATAACTCATCTATCAAGCAATTAATGATAAGTAATGATATACACCTAAAAACACAAAGCAACTTTTTTTTTCAAGAAAAAATAGAATAAAATCAAGCATTTATGCAGCAACACAATCTATTAAAAACATTAGCAGAATCACAACACATTCAGATAAAACAGTTATAACTTTAACTAAATAAATAACTTGAAGATGAAGTGAAGAAAATAAAATTTAGTTGTAGTTACAATTGTGACATTATATATTTTTAATATAAATTAAATTAGGCATGAATTAATGTGAGATATAAAACTTATAATTAACAATTTACTGATTACTTTCAATTCTAACATTACACTTTGGTCTCACAAAAATTGCTTTGAAGTGTCCTAATACAGTTTTAAACATAAACAAAAAATAATTTTAATAGTTCTTATTGTTATCAAATGATGTAATAGCATATATAAGTGATTTAACCCGCTGAAGAAGAAGCTATCAGTAGTAAAAAAAATCAAATTAAATTAATCTAGGCTTAGTACTTTTGATGTTTTCCCTCATATTCATGGCCAAAATAGGTTATAAACCATTGCTGTAATGTTACTAAACAATAATGTATGCAAATGCGTATGCAAATTAATTTGTCCATTTTCTTGAAATAGCAAAACACATGTCACATCTATTGATGGCATTGTTATCACTGATAATAAAATGTGCTTCCTTGATTTTTCTTTTATAATTGTTAACATCGGAGCACACTATCTTGGGGTTGCAGGGTTCAAACACATGAGCCATAATTATAAAACAAAACAACTATAATAGTGTATATTGATTTATGGGTTTCAATCTTTTTTTAAAAAAAAAACAACAGTTTATTAAAATTAAACAAGTAGCAAGTTTAAATGATAGTCATCATAGAGAAACCAAGAGATGCAATCCTTGGCAATAAGTTATTCAAAATACTATAAAACAATGCATCTCAATCTTATATATATATATATATATATATATATATATATATATATATATATATATATATATATATATATATATATATATATATATATATATATATTGTTTTGAATAATTATATATATATATATATTCTAACCCAATATAAGTTCTAAAGAAATTGA